>JACEFZ010022591.1:0-30892 GCA_014155875.1 Cepaea nemoralis
ACCAAAAAATAACCGGGAACGCTCTAAAATTGTATGCACGCGCAGACTTTGAAACCTAAAACTCGAGTGAGACCACAGTCTGCTCTAGAAAAGGAAAGGTGCTGAAACGGGGGGCAACCACCAGGAGGCACACCACAGAAATCGGTGCCTGCAATCACGAAAAATGGAAATGTTAACTACTGCAAAATGTTATTCTGCTTCCCCCTTCTTTGGACCCCCAGGCGGGTTTCGTCCCGGGCTCTATTTTTGGGGAAAAGGGGCCACCCCAACTCCCTAGAAGGTCCTTCTCAATGTCCTGTGGAGCCAGGGGACCTGAGAATAGAACGCCCTGGCCCATACCAAACAAAGCTAAAAAAAATTCCCTGGAATCCCGAGGGAGTCGAAAAAAAAAAATAGAACAAAAAAACATCTTGGACCAAAAAAAATAAGCTTATGTTGTTTTGCAAAAACTCACCTAAACGAAAATATAGCCTTCAAAAACGGGAAGGCTCCATTTTACTGATCTGACAAAAGGACAGGAAAAGGGGTGAGATACTGCCCCTTTTTAAAAAAATACTACTGCTTTTTTCCGAACGGGAAAGTTTACATGGAAGGAGCCGAGTACAGACATTTAAATTTAAAGACACTATAAAAGACCTGCTTCTGATAAATTACTACGTCCAAGTGCCCGCTCACAGGCACTGGACACACTCCCCTTAAACCCGAAAAAAATTTTTGGGTGTGTGGGCATCACATAGACCAGAGGGAGAGAGACTGGCAGGATGAGAATAGTTTCATCTGTTTTAACCCAAGCTCCCGACCCCAAATATTTTCCCTACTCAGATCATGGCACCACAACTACACCTGACCTGGCTTTTCATTCACCAGTTTTTAAGGGGAAATTACACGAATTGTTGAGAAAAAACTTGGGGGCAGTGACCAGGGGTCAGTCTTTCTAACTGTAATTGATTGTTTGATTGATTTGGGAATGACATCCGCTTTTGGGGGCAATCCCTAAGTGCTCCCGTCCCCCCCCCTCAGCAGCCAGTGAAAGTCTCATCACTAATGTACCAGTGCTATCTGATTATAAATCCTTCTCGGGCCCCTTCCCCTTTTAGCGTTGAGTGTCGGCCAGATCCTTTCATCCTCCTCGTTGTCTCATTCTTGCCAGACCATGGTAATCCCTTTGCCTCCGAGGTGTGCCATGCTCCCAAAAGGGCCCGCAACCCGTCCCCTTGTCATGTATCAAAATCCCCAAAGTTCTGCAAGCCGCCAATCTGTCCCCTGTTCATTTCCCAGCACCCGGCAAGCCATCCCCACGAAGTCGGGGCCCGTCCCACCCCGCAGCATGCTTTCTGATCATTTACAATCCGATGTTTTGGGTTTCAATTCTCCTCACGGAAGCCGCAGTGAATGCCTCCCTTCCATCCTTAAGCTGGATGTTTGGTTCATATCCCAGGCTCTCCTCCCCCCAAACTTGCCCATTAGTTTTTGGCTATAAAACCCCAGCCACTTCTCTCCCTTTGAACCGAACCATCTGTGTAGATAATCACTCCTCGGTGACTTTGTCCTGAATTAGTTGCTGGATTTCCACTTCCTGCCCCCTGCTGCCACTCCCTGCACTCCTGGCTTTGTGATTTAATTTGCAAAAGTCTACTGCGCCGCGGGCACTCTGACCCACTCCTCCCCCGCCTAATGTCTCCAGGGGGCACCCCTGTCTGATCGATCCTCTTCCTGAGCCGTCCAGGTTTTCCCCTCTTATCAGTCGCTGACCCTTAACTGCGTCCACGCCTCAACTGGTGGTCTGTGTCTGCAGCTCTCTGGGGTATGCCTTTGCCTGCATCACCTTGAGCCAAACAGCAACATCGCGCCAAAGGTGTAACGCATACCACTACGGGGGTTGTCTCTAGTGCATCCCAGAATGCCCCATAGCTTCGTTCTGTATCCCGCTCTAACTTCCCACTGACCTAAAAAAGTGAGCAACCAAACCCTAATCAATTACTAAAGGGGTCAGTGCTGGTATAGTGTGAAAACATTCTCTCTCTAGTCCATTGCGCCATATTTTTAAAGTGCTTGAGCCCCTTTTGAGTTCTTGTCACGACCGTCTCCACAGGGGTCCTTAAAGGGATAGGCCTGTCAATGTGATCCCCAGATACTTCAGTTTGTTCCTCTGGACATTTCTACCATCTTCACGGGTTTGGGGCATCATCTTACGGGGTTCCCAAAATGTTGTTATGTAGCCGGGCGCGGTTTTGGGGGTGAGCGCCCAACATTGCTAAATACCTCAATGGCTCGTGAACAAAACCCTATGCAGCAAAAGTCCAACTCCGGGCCCTTCACGTGGGGGGCCCGTTTAAACAAACAAGAAGGGGCGCGGCGAGTCTCTGGCCCCGGAAAATAACCATATCTCTGATGTGTATGCATACATGCATGCGCGCAGGTGTGTGCGCGCGTAACATCTACATCGAGTAAACCAGTCTGCTCTGAAAAAGAAGGTGCTGAAGACGGAGGCAACCACCCAAAAGGGGCCACCCAGAAATCAGGATCCCGCAATCAGCAAAATGGAATATGTCGACTACTGCTAATCGTTTGATGCTCGCCCTCTTTGGCCCCCCAGGCGGTGCGTGCGGGGCCCCTATGTCTCAAAGGGCCCAACCCCAACTACTGGAGGCCTTCTCAAGTCCTGTGGCCAGGGACATAGAATGGGATGACTGCCATACTAAAAAAAGACTTAAAAAAATGCACGGGAAATGCGGAGGGAGTCGCAACAAAAAAATAGAATTAAAAAATCTTGGCCCCAAAAAAAAGTAACAATGTTGCTTGCAAGAAACTCACCTCAATGAAAATATAGCCTTCAAAATCAGAGGCTACCAGTGTTCCCGATCTGAGAAAGGACGGGCGAAAAGGTGGGATACTACCCTTTTAAAAAAAAACATCATGGCTTCCCAAATCAAAGTCTACAGGAAAGGGGGGCTGGTATCAGACACTTAAACTTAAGACGGGAAATACAGATCTACATCTATCTTACTACTTCCAAGTGACCGCCCACGGGCACTGGACACTCTACCACTAAAAAAAAATATTGTGTGTGGCGATTTCAACGCCACTCGCAAGCGGGGGCTATGATCACATGGACCAGAGAGGAGAGACGGAAACTGGCAGATGAAATAGATTCATGTTGATTAACAAGCCGTCAGACCCCATACTTTCTACTCGAGATCATGGCACTCTACAACTTAACACCTGACCTGGCTTTTCATTCACCAGACCTGGAGTGGAACATTACACGAACTGTTGGGAAACAACTTGGTGGCAGTGACCCATCGGCCAGTCTTTCTAACCGTAGAAAATGAGCTTGTAAGTGAAAGCAGCACCCTCTCGAGGTGGAACTACAAGAAAGCAGACTGGGCAATGTACAAGCATCGCACCAGCATGCTGGTTAGAAACCTGAACACTGAGAAAGACATAAATAAAGCAGTTGAAGATTTTGGGGAAAATGCATACTACAGGCAGCGCGAGAAACAGACCAAGAGGAGCCGTAAACAATTAAACCCTACTGGAGTAGTACTGGAACAGTTGCATAAGATTTTGGAAGTGTGTAGAAAGAAAGCAGAGGCCACACCCACCCAAAGACACCACAATAAATTCCAGCAGCAAAAGCCAAATTTCAAAGGGCCAAGCTGCAGGCTAGACGGAAAAGCTGCAGGAAAAACAGAGTCTCTGAACTTTTGAAGAGACACAAGGAAATTGTGGAAGCAAATAAAACAGCTTAAGACGAGGGCACAGGAAAACTAAAAAATTGCACTACATAAAGATGGAAAAATCTTAACAAGAAAGAAAGCAGCTAAACCTTTTTGCGGACTCGTTCGCAAAAGATAGCATATCAAAATTTCCAGAGAAACAAAAGAGATTCGAAGAAACACAACATACAGGACAGAAGGAAATAGTACATGGGGTTCTGGGGGCACCCTCACAATCAGCGAACTGGAGCTAGCCTATAAAAACTGAAATGAAAAGTCACCGGGAGCTGATGTATCTCCAATGAAATGATCAGGAACCTAGGAAAAGAGCCCAAAAAAAGCTGTTGCGATCTTCAAAAACGCTGGACTTTGGCATGTTCCACAAGCCCGGAGGAAAACAATCATGTACCCCTCCTAAAAACAGGGGAAAAAGGGCCCTTGCCTCTAGCTACAGACCAATTAGCCTACCAGCTGTCTCTGCAAAACACTGGAGCGCATCATCAATCACAGACTGCAGTGGTACATTGAAAAGTAAAAACATCCTTGTGCCACAGCAGGCTGGCTTTAGGCAGTGCTACTCTACGGAAGATCAGACAAACCTACCTCTCTCAAGAAATTGAGGATGCATTCCAAGAGAAGAAGCTGGTGCTTGCGGCATGGATAGATCTGAAGAAAGCCTTTGACAAAAGTCTGGAAAGAAAGGTCTGATGAAGAAAACTGAGAAACTGCAAAGTCAATGGAAGAATGTACAAATGGGTGAAAGCATACTTGCACAACAGAAGAGCCCGAGTACAGATAGACGGACTCAAGAGCAGGAAGGTACTACTGCGTCACGGTGTCCCCCAGGGCGGAGTCTTGTCCCCCACAACTTTTTCTAATCTTCATCAATGATCTTGTTGCTCACCTACCGCCATGGAATTAAAGCGGCAATGTACGCCGATGACCTGGTTCTATGGAGCACAAATGAATATGCATCAGTGGCCACCAGATTGCTACAAAGAGCTGTAGATACATTTGCTGCATGGGCAAATAGATGGTGTGTCAGCATGAACACTGACAAGTGCAGCACAACCCTATTTACCCTCTCTCCAAAACAAAAGGCAGGGATCATCCAGATAAATGGAACACCCCTAAGAGAAGATAAAGAACCAACATACCTTGGAGTAACATTTGATGGCAAGCTGACATGGAGAAAGCACATCAACAAAGCAGTAGCAAAAGCCAGAAGGAAAATAGCCATCCTGAGAAAGCTAAGTGGAACCACATGGGGAGCCAGTACGAAAATACTTAGCAAAGTTTACCAACAGAGCATACGACCACACCTGGAATATGGGTCAACTGCGTGGTGTTCAGCATCAAATACCACACTACAAGAGCTGGACAAGGTGCAAAATCAAGCACTTAAGAGTCACCACAGGAGGGATGAGATCAACCCCTATAGTGGAAATGGAGAAGATGGGGAGGACACAGGCACTGAGTGAGCGCAGAGATACGAAAACGCTAATACAAGCAGAAAAGTTCCTCAGCTTGCCAGGCCACCCTATGAAGAACAGATTGAAAACCTAGCTATGGGGCGGTTGAAAAGAAGTAGTTTTATCCACCAGGCCAAACGACTCTGCAGAGAAACCACTGATCTGCCCACAGTTGGTATCCCCCTAACAACTATTCCAGAGCGAACTCCATGGAAAGATGAGCATAGACTATCGTTACAAATCCAGACAAAAGTGAGAGGAATATTTGACAAGGAAGAACAGAACAGTGTGCAGCGCAGAACAGCCACTCTCAGCTTCCTTGATGAAGAATACCCACAGGACCTCTGGATCCGAGTCTACACAGATGGGTCAGCACAAAATGCTGTTCGAAATGGAGGAGCGGGAGTGTACATAGAATACCCAAATAATACTAGGGACACAGCCAGAGTACCGACAGGAAAGTACTGCCATAACTATGATGCCGAAATTGAGGCAATCAAGATAGCAACAGAGAAATTACTAAATAACAGCATGGTACTCAACCTGTGGTGCTACTAACAGATGCAAAATCAGTACTCGAGGCGCTCCTCTCTGGGAAATTGCCAGTACTAAGGACACTGCTTTCTGAACTTAGCAGTCAGCATAAAGTCACCATACAGTGGATACCATCCCACTGTGGAGTACCCGGAAACGACAGAGCTGATCAATTGGCTAAGGAAGGAGCCAAAGAAGGAACAACCTGATGTGCCCGTTACATACCACCAAAAGAAAAGAATGATCAAATCAGTCAGAAAGCCACCAAAACCTGCTCAAGATGACTACCACATTATGGACAGACCAGAACAAGTCATTATTCTGCGCCTCAGAACAGGACACAATAGATGACGCAACCACATGTATACAAAATTCAAGATTGGTGAAACAGCCATGTGCACATGTGGATTGGCGTCGCAGACAGCAGAGCACATACTCCAAGACTGCCCAAAATATAACATATCTAGGCAAACCTTCTGGCCTAGAGAGACGACAGTGGAAGATAAACTCTATGGACCACTGTGTGAACTGAAAAAAAACAGTTCAATTCATGCAAGAGACGACATTGCAGATATAGACATATTTCAAGCGAACGAAAGAAGAAGAGGAAGAAGCTCTTACAATCCTGTTGTCCACACAACAGCCGCTTTTTCCGGATGGATGACAGCACTCATTTCTGTGCACCAGTCAATCACTTCATCTACTGTCGCCTGTACTGTAACTCCTGGGCTGTTTGCTCCCTATCTCTCCCCTGCCTATATGCAAGAATATCATCTGCAAATGTTAGTATTCTTCAAACCCCTGGTGCTTCTAAAATGAGCTTGTAAGTGAAAGCAGCACCCTCTAGAGGTGGAACTACAAGAAAGCAGACTGGGCAATGTACAAGCATTGCACCAGCATACTGGTTAGAAACCTAAACACTGAGAATGACATAAATAAAGTAGTTGAAGAGTTTGGGAAATGCATACTACAGGCAGCGCGAGAAACATTACCAAGAGGAGTCCGTAAACAATATAAACGCTACTGGAATAGTGAACTGGAACAGTTGCATAATGATGTGGGAGTGTGTAGAAAGCAAGCAGAGGCCAAACCCAGCCAGCACCACAATAAATACCAGCATGCAAAAGCCAAATTTCAAAAGGCCAAGCTGCAGGCTAGACGGGGAAGCTGGCAGGAGAAAACAGTCACTGAACTTTGAATTTTCATTTGATAATGTCAGACAAATGAGATTGACATGGGTATCAAAGCACTCGTAACAACATTACATCGTTACCTACTTCATGATTTTTCTTTATCTGTTCTTCCAATGATGCCGCCTCATCTTTCAGCGACGCAATATCTTCTTTCAGGGTTGCAATCTCTTCTTCTAACGACGCCATCTCTTGGAGTTGGTTCTGAAAATAACAGTAACTACTTGGAATGGTGGTGGCTAACGTAACATATATCATGACTTTTAAGAATGATGATGGCTAACATTCTGTGTGTGTGTGTGTGTGTGCACGTGCGTGAAGTAGGCTAATATAACACAACTGTAACAATGACGGTGGCTAATATAACACAACTGTAACAATGACGGTGGCTAATATAACATAAATCATGACTTTTAAGAATGATGATGGCTAACATTCTGTGTGTGTGTGTGTGTGTGTGTGTGTGTGCACGTGCGTGAAGTAGGCTAATATAACACAACTGTAACAATGACGGTGGCTAATATAACACAACTGTAACAATAACGGTGGCTAATATAACACAACTGTAACAATGACGGTGGCTAATATAACACAACTGTAACAATGATGGTGGCTAATATAACACAACTGTAACAATGACGGTGGCTAATATAACACAACTGTAACAATGACGGTGGCTAATATAACACAACTGTAACAATGACGGTGGCTAATATAACACAACTGTAACAATGACGGTGGCTAATATAACACAACTGTAACAATGACGGTGGCTAATATAACACAACTGTAACAATGACGGTGGCTAATATAACACAACTGTAACAATGACGGTGGCTAATATAACACAACTGTAACAATGACGGTGGCTAATATAACACAACTGTAACAATGACGGTGGCTAATATAACACAACTGTAACAATGACGGTGGCTAATATAACATATATCACTTATATGAATGGCGGTGAGAGCTAGTCTGGTTCGTAAGATTAGTCCCGTGTCTGCCATTCTTTGCCTCGGATGGCTGTGTGAGGTGCACCCAATCAGGAACTTAGCAAGGCAGGCATTTCGAGAATGTTACCGCAGCGTGAAGCAAAATAACAACTTTTGTACGACCGTTCAAAAAAGTTTCGATAAGCACCCACTCTCTCTCTCTCTACGAGTAGTGGGCACAGCTTTTCTGCTTTGAAAGCTCATTGGTAGGCACCCAGTGGTTTTGCACGTATCACTGGGTACCAAGGGAGTGCGTTGAGCGATTGCTACTCTTGGCCTGCGTGTGCATGAAAAGTCCGGCTGTCAGATACATATCTGGCTGATCCTGCCAGTAGTCATATGCTTGTCTCAATGATTAAGCCGTGCATGTCTAAGTTCACATTGTCTGACAGTGATGCTCATTAAATCAGTCGATGCTGACGGCTACTAGGAGCTACAGGCATGAGCTGGATGTCAGGCTTGGACCCGTGGGGGATGGGCCCTGAAAAGGACATAACAGTCATTCTTACCAAAGGTAGATGACATGATCCTACTTGGATAACTGGCAATTCTAGAGCTAATACATGCTTACCAAGCTCCGACCCTCACGGAAAGTATTAGTTCAAAACTAATAGTCATTACCCTTCCTGAGCCGCGGTGTTCCCACTGGTGACCCTTTGTGCTGATTGCATGGCCTTAGGTGCCTGTGATGCATCTTTCACATGATTCTACCCTATCACCCTATCAAATGTCGATGGTACATGACATACCTACCATGTTTGTAAATGGTAACAGGGATCCGGGTTTGATTCTGGAGAGGGAGCATGAGAAACGGCTGCAAAATCCAAGATAGACAGCAGGAGCACAACTTACCCACTCCCGGCACAGGGAGATAGACGAAAAATAACAATATGGGACTCTATTGAGGCCCCATAATTGGATTGATTACACTTTAAACCCTTTAACGAGGATCTACTGGAGGGATGTCTGGTGCCAGCAGCCACAGTAATTCCAGCTCCAATGGCGTATATTAAAGTTGTTGCAGTAAAAAAGCCCGTAGTTGGATCTCAGGTGCAGGCGGGCGGTCTGGATCACACAGATTCACTGCCCGTTGTTCCTGCTCTACCGTCTGACGGCTCTCTCCCATGGGTGCTCTTTGCTGAGTGTACCTGGTGGCTGGCACGTTTACTTTGAAAGAATTAGAGAGTGTTCAAAGCAGGCCTCAGCTGCCTGAATAATGGTACATGGAATAATGGAATAGGACCTTAGTTCTAAAAAGATTATTAATAATTTATTTGTATACTTGTACAATTATTTTATCATTTAACATGATGGAACATATGGATGATTTTGGATTTAATATCCGTCAGTGGACAGTCTGAGACAATCACGTTGTGACAATAACAATGGACCCAATTTTCCAGACTCAAAGTATGAATAGAATGGCGAAATCTGTATCGAGATTTTGACATTCAGGTGTGAATATCTCCGCTCAGAATTGACATCCAAGTATAATTGAGGTACCATTAGATTTTGATTTTCAAGGCCTATCTATCTGTCATGGTCTCATTAGTAAATACTCAAATTTAAAATCGTGATCGTACCATCTATTAATAATGTAGTCAAACGAAGGCCACGTCATAAGCCGTTTGCGAATAGGTCATGTGACGAACTGTTTGCGAATATGTCATGTGATCAGCCGTTTGCGAATAATGCCCCTGCATTATTAGCAAATGTTTGCTTATAATCACTCCGTAACACTATATGAACAATTATTTCTTTGATTTTGTATCAGCACGTTTGAAACAGTCGGTTGTATACTGTTGCTATGGTGCTTGTTCAACAACTTTCTCCGTGATCCCAGTCTGATCGGCATGTGCATGCGCAGTCGCCATGGCACATGGCCATGCACTTCCCCATTCACAAAGGCACGCTTCGCAGAAAATGTTTTTCATCCACAGGTGAAGCTAGTACAATGATGAAACTTTCCAGATATTATTTAAAATTGTATGCAGAATTCAAAAATACATCTATAATTGATTTAATTCACCAGAAAAGTGTTACAAAGTGTACATGCCAGTCGGATCGATATGCGCAAAGAACAAAAACACATCTTCACAGAAAATGATTACATCCAGTATCCACACTTGAAGCGATTACAGCGATGAAACTTTCCAGATATATTTAAAATTGTATGCAGAATTCAAAAATGCATCTTTAAATGATTGAATTCTATCAACAACACCAAAAAAAAAAAATTTAATTACGGTAAGTATGAAATATATTCTTATTTATATAAAAGGTCACGATGATTTCAACCAATCGCTGTGCACGGAATATTAGCAAACCTTTCCTGGAAAACCCAGGGTGACGTGTGTTATTGTCACGTGAGACTTGAATGAATGACGTCGAAAGAATGCATGGTAAATACAGATAGCGTTTTCCGGGACAAGGTGAATCATGGCGGGATGGCTCCATATATCATCGTATTCGCTAATGTCGCTAAATAATTGGGGGGCTGCATGGTCCTGAGGTATGGTGTCCGCCTCGAGTGCTGGAGGTCCCGGGCTCAAGCCCCGGTGATGCCGGGATTTTTTCACGTGGACCTCTAGTGATAAATTTTCCCTGGTCTCTGAGTAGTGAGATCGAACGCCGGTGTGTATTGTTGCGCACGTAAAAAATCCCTTGGCAGTTGGAAATCAAAAAAGAGTAGCCTAACGGCGCTGCCCGGGCAAAATTTCGAGTTAAAAATCTACCGAAAGTATTTTCAGGATCCTCGCTGGTGCTACGGAGTTCGTGCACTGAGATGAGTTTCTCCAGACTCATATTTGAGTTAGGAGGAAAACTGAGCACTTATAGGTTGCACCCGTGATGTTGATCCATCGACTAAACTAAACTAAACTCCATATATCACTTCCGTTTTAATTTTGGGTAATGGCACTGCACTGAGTCAGTGTATTAGTAGCAATGTCAGAGATACCGAACTTCCGGTCTAAGGCGTGGTTGGGTTTTCTTAATTTCGCGAACTTTTTGTTGCGTCGTCGGATGATCACTTCCGGTTGGAACATGTCATGCAATAATTTAATTCTTCGAAAGCAGCGTGGTACGACGACAGGGGAATCTACTCTAATCTTTGTAGTATTGGACCTTCTATTATGAGCCAAAAGTTTTATGCCGAGAAAGTGTTTTTTCTGGGTTTTTTTCAAGTCTGTTCACGAATAGTAAGCAAATCTGTCTTATAACTCCTGAAAGTAAACAGAAGTCTTAACTTTTTAATCCATTTTTGAATCCTTCGTCCAATTTTACATAAATGTGAAGAGTTTCAACACAGCTGGTGTTAGCTGGAGTTCAGGAAAAAATATTTCGTTACATGGCCTTCATAAGACAAAATTCAAGATGGCGGCGCCCATACCATACAATAGTACTAAACTTTAGCGGACCTATATGTATTTATAATTCTTCTTCTTCTTCTTCAGCATTCCGAGCCATTGAGGTTCTTTGCTGCAGATACAATCCGTCTCCATTCGTCTCTTTGGTGGACCTTCTCTTGCCAGTCGTTGATTCCAAGTGCTTGTAGGTCTGTACATGTATTATCTCTCCACCGCCTTCTTGGTCTACCTCGGGGTCTAAGGTCATTTATTTCCTGAGTGTAAGCGAGTTTTGTTTCCCTATTATCTTCCATTCTTTCTATATGCCCCAGCCATTGTAGTCTATTAGCCTTCATGATACCAGTGATTAGCGGGGACTTAAACAGATCATAAATGTCTTTGTTACTTCTTCTTTTCCACTCTCCACTTTGTGTATCCCTAATGGGTCCAAAGATGCGTCTTAAAATTTTGTTCTCAAAGTTTGTAACAAGGCTTCGTCTCCTTTCGTTGTACTCCAGGTTTCAGAGCCATACAGCACAACTGGTCTGATCAGTGTTTTGTATATTGTGATTTTGGTGTTACGAGATAGCGCCTTTGATTTTAGTAGATGTTGCAGTGCATAGTATATCTTATTTCCAGAGGTGATTCTAGTTTGTATTTCTTCCCTTATGATGTTGGAGCAGTTGAAGATTGTACCCAGGTATTTGTATGTTTCCGTTCTTTTAATGGTCATATTATCTATTTGTATGTGGCCAGAGTTTTTAGCCATTCCGTCTCTTGAAATTACCATATATTCTGTCTTATCTTGGTTGATAACCAGCCCCATCTGTTGGGCTTTTTCCTTTAAGTGAGTCAATATTTCCAATGTCTTTTGTTCACTTTGCCCTATAATATCTATATCATCTGCGTAACCAAGCAGCTTGGATGTTCCTCCAATATCACATTCCTCCTTTACCTTCCTTACAACTTTCTCTATTTATAATTAGAACTGGTAATTTAACTACTCAACTTAAACAGAGTACAAGTGTCATTTGTAATTTGTAGCAGTAATGTATCTGTGTACTTGTATAATATTTCAGCATTTGACATGACTGAAAATAATTTTGAAACCCAGTTTTCAGACCCGTCTCTGTAAACCTGGAGTACTTAACTTATTTCTTAGCAGAGCACCAGTACTTAATTATTTAAATTTAAATAAAATACTGTGAAATAAGTTATGGGTTTTTTAAAGTTAGTATTTAATTATTAATTGCTCACTTCTAGATACAGAACAGTGTAATTATTGAGCAGAAGTAGAAATCCATTATTAGCGAATATTTTATTTACTTATTTTTTTTTAAATTTAATATTTTAATAATTAATTAACTACTGCTTAATTTATACAGCAGTTACAAACTTATTTACTTACATTAATGCATGATATTAATCAAAAAAAGAAAGCTGTTGCAATGCAGATGGTACATTAAGACAATATGAGTACATTTTCATGAATTGTTCTTTCACTAACGAGGAACATTTCACATGGCATTTAATTAATATAAATGTGACTACTGCCCTATGCGCCGCCTTGGGCTCAAGAGGAAAGACTAATATATTGCAGGAAATGTTATCAACAATAGAAAGATAATGCAGTGTATAGTGAACAGATCAAGGAAATGTAAGTACATTTTCATTTAATTTTGAGGGAGGATCATTAATTGTTAATTAGATCACGGCACATCCTATTGAAAAATAAAAAATACGTCAAGTTATGCCTTGCCGCCCCGGACGCAATGATATATGGCACAACGTTGTCCGTTTAAAAATAGGAAGTGTCTGTACCGCGATAGCTCGGAATAGACAGAGCAGTTTATACCGCGATAGCTCGGAATAGACAGAGTAGTTTATTCCGAGCTGGCTCGGACGGAAACCCCGGTTGGCGATAATTTCCTTCCTTCTTCCTGCGAGAGCGCACTTTCCTGTCCTGCTTTCTGCGAACGATACTGAGCGTGCGGTACTTTAAAAAAATGGCGTTAGAAAAAGGAGCCTTATTTGGAAGTTAAATTTTCTCTGAACCATCTTCCTCTGCGTCTTCTGATAGTGTTGGTGCTGATTTCTCAATTCTGGCTTCTTCCTCTGCTGTATCATCCTGTGGATTTTCTAACGTTAAACTGTCCCTGGTAAAAACAAAAGGTAGACCGAGACAGGTACAAGCTTTTACCAGGAGGTACAAAAAAAGAAAAACGTGTCCACAGGATTTTCATTCCAGATCATATGAGGTGAAGAAGTAGATGCTTCTATCTGGCTGTCTGCTCGATTCGTCTGTCCTTCCACCTTACTCTGTTTCTAATCTAAAGTCAGCAGAGAACATACTATCCATCTTTGCTAATGAAAGCATTTCTTTGTCGTCAATTGAAAGTCTCTTTGTTCAAGAGGCATGGGTAACCTTGCAGGCCAGAATTGAAGAAAAAAAAAAAGAATGTACTTTTCAGCTGCAATTCTTGCGCTGTTAGGGACAATGGGAGTATAAAGATGATTGAGTGTGACGGCTGTTTGGAATGATATCACTATGATTGTGTTGGTGTGCGTACTGCTTCTAAACCTAATAAATGGTTTTGTACTGATTGCTGGAGGTAGATAATAACTTTATATATGATACCCTTTAATGTTAGTAAAATATGTAAAAGTTTTTAAAATGTATAATGTTATATTTTGTGGTATATTTGTTTTGTCAGATTATGTTTATATATATATAACTATAAATATAGCAGCTAACTGTCATAGTTTGTTAGTGTACAAAGAACAGCAAAGAGGTGTAGCTGCTTCATAAGAGATGTTCTTGATGAGAGATGAATGAAAGAATGTATGAGAGGAAATGGAGAAGAAGGCAGATTGATAGATATATCGATCGATAGATCCCTGCCAGGGGCTGGGCGAAGCCGGGCCGTGTCAGCTAGTTAAATCATAAATGATGTAGTGTTTTGTACTGATTGCTGGAGGTAGATAATAACTGGTGCAGCTGATATAGTGAAGGCAAATATTACCTGGAAGAAGTTCCACGAAACAGAATAGGTAACACTCACATACCCAGTTTCAGACTTAACCTACCCCAAGGGAAGATGGATAGTCACTACAAATGGAACTGGTCTATCAGTGATGTAAATAACTGAAAGGTCGAAGCATCAAGGTCATAGATAGTTATAATGTAATATGTATATGCCCTTTGTTGTAAAGTGGATTGTTATTTTATGACATGTACATGTATAACCAATATCATCATTTATGTATAATAAATTTTGAAAATAAGGGTATTTTCTTTTTGGGAGTTTTCTTGTTGTAGTAAAATTGTTTTAATTAACAACGCTTTATTAATTATTTTGTTGGTAGCGGAGAGGTATCTCCTGTGTGTGTTGTCATGTGATATTTCAAAATGCCAATCTGTCTGAATGCAGCTCCACAATCACTGCACTTAAAAAGTATCTCACAGGTGTTCACACCCGTTGTTGCTTCTTCATTAATGTCCACAGTCATTGCTGCTTCTATATTATTGTTGACTACCATTGCTTATTCTACGTTGCTGCTCTCAGCAATTGCTGATTCAATGTTACTGCTTACAGACATTGCTGATTCTATGTTACTGTTAACAACCATGCTGCAACAATCTGCCTTGTCCAACATTGTGCTGGATCCCTGACTGTGGTCCTCCCACAATTCATCTGACAGCTCTTATTTGAATGTCTGTTCTTGTGTGTATGGATGTGAAACTTGGACAATGAGCAGTCAAGCTGAAACACATCTGATGGCTGCAGAAATGTGGTTTCTGAGGAAAATGCAAAGAATACCATGGACAGACAGAAAAACTAATGACCAAGTACTACAAGAGACAAATGAACATCAGTCATTAGACGTAGACAGTCAAAAATCGAAGGGAACAGACCAAGAGGAAAATACCTGGATGGCTTGGCCACATGGCATGGACGAGACAGGAACACTGAGCTGATCCACGACATTGGTGATCGAATGAAATGGCGAGTCATGACCGCCCCACGCTTTCCGGCATGGCACATGATTGAGTGATTGTGTGTTGGGATTGATATGTGTTGTGTTTAAAGTTAGTGTTAGTTAGTTAAATAGCTATCTTCACAGATGCATAGTCAGCTGTCTCAATACTGATGAGCAAAAACAGCACAGAACTAGCAGACCTAAGAGCACTCTATGGACTGCCAAAATATTATTTAAAACTGTCTGACTCGGCCCGGCTCCTGGTGTGGAGCATCTCATTGAATTCATATAAGTAGTCATATAAGATCCAGTTCCCGACTGTGAGGTATGCCTTCGCTTGCATCACCTTGTGCCTACCAGCAACAGTAGGCAGATGTAGGATGTAACGCATCCACACTTTGGTCATTGGTTTTTCTGTCTGTCTATTTGGAACATTCATGCACAAATAATCCCATATCCCAGAATGGCCCGCATAGCTTCATTCTGTATGTGCTCTAATTTCACCAGCTGACAAGAATATCATCTGCAAATGTTATAATCCTTCCAACCCCTGGTGCTTCTAGGTATGCAATCTTGCTCGTATACACATTAAAGAGCACCGGTGAGATTGCAGATCCCTGTGGCAGTCCCGGGGTTAAAATATGTGACTCTGAGGTCCATGCGCCCAGAAGGAGAGCAACCTGACGAGAATGCAGGACTGCTGCTATCCAGTTCACCAACCAGGGATTGACCCCCTTCTCCATAAGTGCGGTCATCAAAATATCATAGCGAACTCTATTGTACGCATCCTCGAGATGCCGCCATCGTTTCCTGTCTACTCTGGAAGCCATCATAAACGTCAAAGTTACCAGAAAGTCACCAGAAAGACCTCCTTGACCCGGGTTTTCTCACATGGCTTGGTCTATAGCCCTGACTGTACTGGGCTTAGGTACCAGTACAGAGCGGGGCAGGTGGTTGCTTCTATAATCCCCAAGGACACCGAGTGTCGCGTTTTCAATGAAAAATGGGGAGTAAAGTACTTCTTTGTGGAAACAAAGAACCAGAAAACCAGTTGTGTAATATGCAGCGAAAAGTATTGCCGTTTTGAAAAAGTACAATCTTCGGCGACACTACGAAACAAAACATCTATAAGTTTTCTGGAAAGGTACGTTCTTCTTCTTCTTCTTCTTCTTCTTCTTCTTTCGTTCGTATGATGGAAGCAGCAAATGACTTGTGTCCTGAGAAAACCGATTTGTTTGGAACTATCAGCCTTTCGACAAGCTCAGTTGTGCGAAGAATAGAACAACTTGGAGAGAACATAGTGCTACAGATACGCCAGCAAACTAGGAACTTGTATTCTCTGGCGCTGGATGAGTCTACTGATCTCTCGAGTACGTCACAACTTCTCATTCTCTGGCGCTGGATGAGTCTACTGATCTCTCGAGTACGTCACAACTTCTCATTCTCTGGCGCTGGATGAGTCTACTGATCTCTCGAGTACACCACAACTTCTCTGGCGCTGGATGAGTCTACTGATCTCTCGAGTGCGCCACAACTTCTCGTGTTCATTCGTTGCGTCAATTTGGACTTTCAGATAACGGAAGAGTTGGCATCCGTTTGCAGCTTGCATGGATCAATAACTAGAGGACAACTTGTTGAATTTTACCGCTACTTACCTGATGTTGAGTTTCCGAAACTGAAGAAATTTGCCGCTTGTATGTCACCAGTGTTTGGAACAACTTATGTCTGTGAGCAAGCATTTTTAAAAAAATGAAGTATGTGAAGTCAACACATCCAACGAGATTGACTGATGAACATTTGAAAGCAATTCTCTTGATTGGATGCAGCAATTCCAACCCAAACATTGATGATATCTTGAAAGCCAAATATCAGCTGCCAAATCGCGCTCAGCTGTGTTTTGAACGCGGGTATACGGGATTATGAACCTTCGCCACGGAGACCGGCGCAAGTATTGTACAGAATGAGTAAGCGGCCCGCGCTCGTCATTATCCGGCTCGCCGTGAAAAAAGTATGGTGACCCCTGATTTAGACAGACAACATCCGTATCAAGCGAGGCCTCAGCAAGAGCAGTGCCCGGTATGTTTTCTCCCGACCTGTCCCATTCGCCAATTGAAGTGGCCACATAACAGATACCTGGTAAATGAAGAAAAATAAGTTGGTATCAACCAGTACAGGTCTGATGATCGCGCTTTTGGCAGCAAGAGTGTTTCCTAGGGTTTTTGTGTTTTGTGTTGGTCTTTATCTGGCTGCACAAGAACCTGCACACTTGTCTTTCTGTTCTTATCTGTCCTTTACTTTTGTTGTCTTGGGAAAGGCGCTTAGCCAACCGAACATGAGTTCTCACTCTCTCTCTCTCTCTCTCTCTCTCTCTCTCTCTATATATATATATATATATATATATATATATATATATATATATATATATATATACACACATATATATATATACACACATATATATATATACATATATATATATATATATATATATATATATATATATATATATATATATATATATATATATATATATATATATATATATATATATATATCCCTCCCTCTCTCTCACTTTGTTATGTCTTTCAACACATCTTTCTCGTATCTCTGTCTCTCACATTATCTTCGTTATCTATCTCCCCCCTCTCTCTTTTCAACCTGCTTCACATATACCAGGTTTTCCTGCACTTTATGTGCGTAGCATTTCCTTGTTTATTTGTTAATTCATCAGGCCAGTAAGTCGGAAGCCTGGTGTTTGAATTGGCTAATCATGTCTTTCTGAAACAACGCATATTACTGTCAGCTTGGACCGGAATTATGATGACATAAATATCAGGAAATAGTAGGTCGGTAATGTAAACAAAGATGGATGCCTGTAAACAGTAAGAGTACAGAAACGCAAGTTAACAATTCTTGCATGGGGACACAATTATTTTTATTGGGGATACCAATCTGGAAAATTATTCTTGATATTAAAACAGCTTCATACTTCAGATCGGTATAAACTACTCCGTTTATTCCGAGCCAGCTTGGTATAAACTACTCTGTCTATTCCGAGCCAGCGCGGTATAAACTACTCTGTCTATTCCGAGCCAGCGCGGTATAAACTACTCTGTCTATTCTGAGCTATCGCGGTATAAACTCTCCCTTAAAAATAAACAAGCCACGGTAATAGAAGGCAGAATTTCTCAGCTTCCAATTTTAGGGCCGCGATAAAATCTCACTTATCTCTTAGGTTATCATTGCACTTCCTGGTATTAAATTACGTCACCAAAAAATTCATAACTCCGCTTAGAATTAATGTACACTCTTCGTTGAGATACCGTTGGATTCGTCTTGTCAATCTCTATCTAACTGGTATGATTTCATAAGTAAAAACCCAATTTTTAAATATTGACCAAAATTGCTAGTATTAGTTGTTAGTCAGTGTATATAACTAACCATTAGTTAAAGGCAAAGAGTCAAAGACAATTAATTCACTTCAGTAACAAATACACAAAATGTAACAAGGGATTTATTAAATTCTTACCGTTTTATAAAACTTTTAAAACAACGAGGAAGATTCGTTATCAAAACACAAGGTCCAATGAAGTCTCTGAATTTCAACTACAGGCGCTGTGCTGTAAACTTATTCTCACGTACAAACTACACACACGTGTAATCCCTAGTTCACCTGTGGACCGACTTACTTTAAAACTGTTCCTGTATCTACCGGCCAGCTGCCCTCGTGTCTAATAATGTCCAGGTGATTGAGGTCCACAGCAGTTTCATACCACTCCCGCCGCCCACGCCTCCAATTTCTTGTTTACAAACAACCGGATATCCGGTGTGATGTTATTCAATCCGGCTAAATCACGTGACATCATCATGTGCCGTGCCGGGTGGTGTAAGTCTTCATGTCTCTCCACAGATCTCGGTCCATGGTGTTCTAAATCAGCTCATCATCATCGTCATCATCATCAAGTGCCCTGCCAGCTGGCGTCAGCGTTCATGTCTCACTACATATCTCGGTCTTTGGTGTTCTGGATGATAATATTCCTCCATGCCACCGTCTCAATCCATCCAGCATCATTTCTATGATTTTGCCATCAGTAGCTAGCTCAGTAGCTGGATGAGAGTTTGGTGTCACCTGTGGATCATGGCTATCCCTACTGAATGAAGATGTCCTAAGACATCCATTAACTCCGGTCGTTACTTTTGATATGTGATTAGTCATGAAATTTTGGAAGATAATGTGGTGGTTTGCCCTTGATTCCATAGCCACATGAGGATCTTTTACCTCCTCCTTTGACATAATTTCCAAATGTCGGGACAAGTGCGTGCCTTGCTAAGCTCAGCTGCAGAGTTGTCCACTTATTCCAGTCGGTACTCGGTCCCCAGGGCTAGTGTTGCCAGACGTCCAGCAAAGAGAGGACGTGTCCTCCTTTTTAGCCTCCTGTCCTCGGTCCGGCAGGCAAAGCTAAAAACCTTTAAAATGTCCGGCTTTTAAAATATTTTGTTATCATTTTTTATGTAATGTCGTTACAACTTACAGTGTATCTACACTCTACCGTGTTTACATTCTTTACTAAAACCCATTGCTTAATAATATTTATTTAATTTTCATATTTATATGTGAAACACCAATTATTTGTATAATTTGAACCTAACTGTTGCTCTATTCGGCAACACTAACAATGATGTAGTCTCTATGGTCAAAATGTTAATGTTATTTCCGGTTCCGGTAGCAGAGACGCCACTTAAAATTGTTTTTGTTTTTTTTAATTTGTAATTTTTGCCTTCTATGTTTATGAAAATGGCTTCTACAAAGAGAAAATGCAAATTCTCGAACACTATGAAAAATGAGTTTCCATGCTTCGTTGAAGGACGCAACAAGAATGAGGCAAAGTGTACGATTTGCGATAGTTACTTGTTCGTTGTGAACAAAGGAACTACTGACTTGGAGCGCCATGTTGACAGTGAGAGACATAGAAACCTAATTAGGGTGTCCGCGTCATCTAGCACATTGACGTCTTTTTTCAGCCTAAGTACTCAAATGAAATGTGTTGCTGAAAGCGCATGCGGCTGAAGCAACTTTGGCATGTCATACAGTTTGTCATAATCAGTCTTACAACTCGATGACCTGCACAGCTGGTTTGATGCACACATTATTTGAAGATTCAGAAATTGCTAAAAATATTGCTTGTGCAAAAACAAAGACTGAAGCAATAATAAACCAAGTAATTCCCCCCCCCCCCCCCCACCCCACCACCACTGTTGATGAATTGAATAAATCTTTAAATGGTATTTCATGTTTCGGTCTTTCGACGGATGCTAGCAATCACGGTTCGCAGAAAATATTTCCGATCGTTGTTCAGTATTTTGACTGGAAAGCAGGTGGAATCCAAAATAAGATTCTCGAGTTAGACAACACACCAAATGAAACCTCAGAAACTATATCACATTATATTTTGAGAACACTCCAAAAAACATGATTTGTACTCCAGCTGTGTTGCTTTTGCTGGTGACAATGCCAATGTGAATTTTGGAGGCATTAACAGAAGAGAAGGTAGAAATGTGTTCTCGCATGTGAAGGAAGCCTTGAGCAGGCCATTAGTAGGCGCTGGATGTTCTGCTCATGTTCTGCACAACTGCATTCAAAACAGCGCAGATTTAGTGCAGATATTCCATTACTTTTCTATATACACTGTCAGAACAGAAACTTTAAGGATTTTTGTAACTATGTCAACATTAACTATCAGCAACTACTCTATCCCTCTAAAACTAGATGGCTCAGTTTGGGAGTCTCTGTGGCTAAGTGGTCAAGCCGTTTGACTCGTGCTCCGAAGGTTGTGGGTTCGATTCCGGGCCGCGCACTTCGGTTTACGAGTTAAATGTTTCGGAGACTCCTGTGGGTCGTCGCTAAGAGCTACGGAGTTCGTGCTTTGTGCGACGCTTTCCCGCGTTGCGGAAAGAGACCGAGCCATATGGGATAAAACCCGGTGCGATGAAGTCGACCCTGTCGCTCAGTTTGTTTCAGCTGTTGAGAGGCTGTTGAGGTGTTTTCTGCTTTGACAGAATATTTTCTTTCTGTAAACCAACCACCTGCTATAATTAAAAAAAAAAAAAATTTGAGAACGATTTTTCAGAAGTTTACCTTTGGTTTGTGCATTCTGTGATGTCTGTCTTCCAAGTCAATTTTTCGGCCATTGAAAAAGAAGAAACTTCAGTATTAGAGGTTATGAGCCTTCTTCAAACAATCTTGGAAGTTTGGAAAGGCAGATTGAAGGAGACATTTATTTCACTGAAAGTCAGGGAGATGTTGAGAAGACTTAAGGAAAGTGGTCGAGAAGAAGAGTGTAATAGTTTTATGTCAGACGTTAGGTTGGTGTATGAAGCATGCATAAGTTACTTATAAAAGTGTTTGAAACCTTTTGATGAATTGATGAAAGAAAGCTAAGTCTGGAGTAGAAGTGGTAATCCAGAGAGGCTGACACTCAAATATAACACCAACATGACACAGATGAGTTGAGAGAGGGTGACACTCAAATATAACACCAACATAACACATGTGAGTTGAGAGAGGGTGACACTCAAATATAACACCAACATGACACAGGTGAGTTGAGAGAGGGTGACACTCAAAGATAACACCAACATGACACAGGTGAGTTGAGAGAGGGTGACACCCAAATATAACACAAACATGACACAGGTGAGTTGAGAGAGGGTGACACTCAAAGATAACACCAATATAACACAGGTGTGTTGTGAGAGGCTGACACTCAAATATAACACCAACATGACACAGGTGAGTTGAGAGAGGGTGACACTCAAATATAACACAAACATGACACAGGTGAGTTGAGAGAGGGTGACACTCAAATATAACACCAACATGACACAGATGAGTCGAGAGAGGGTGACACTCAAATATAACACCAACATGACACAGGTGAGTTGAGAGAGGGTGACACTCAAATATAACACCAACATGACACAGGTGAGTTGAGAGAGGGTGACACTCAAATATAACACAAACATAACACAGGTGAGTTGAGAGAGGGTGACACTCAAAGATAACACCAACATAACACAGGTGAGTTGAGAGAGGGTGACACTCAAATATAACACAAACATGACACAGGTGAGTTGAGAGAGGGTGACACTCAAATATAACACAGGTGAGTTGAGAGAGGGTGACACTCAAAGATAACACCAACATAACACAGGTGAGTTGAGAGAGGGTGACACTCAAATATAACACCAACATGACACAGGTGAGTTGAGAGAGGTGACACTCAAATATAACACAGGTGAGTTGAGAGAGGGTGACACTCAAATATAACACCAACATAACACAGGTGAGTTGAGAGAGGGTGACACTCAAATATAACACCAACATAACACAGGTGTGTTGTGAGAGGCTGACACTCAAATATAACACCAACATAACACAGGTGAGTTGAGAAAGGGTGACACTCAAAGATAACACCAACATAACACAGGTGAGTTGAGAGAGGGTGACACTCAAATATAACACCAACATGACACAGATGAGTTGAGAGAGGGTGACACTCAAATATAACACCAACATGACACAAGTGAGTTGAGAGAGGCTGACACTGAAAGATAACACAAACATGACACAGATGAGTTGAGAGAGGGTGACACTCAAATATAACACCAACATAACACAGGTGAGTTGAGAGAGGGTGACACTCAAAGACAGCACCAACATGACACAGGTGAGTTGAGAGAGGGTGACACTCAAATATAACACCAACATAACACAGGTGAGTTGAGAGAGGGTGACACTCAAATATAACACCAACATGACACAGATGAGTTGAGAGAGGGTGACACTCAAATATAACACCAACATAACACAGGTGAGTTGAGAGAGGGTGACACTCAAAGACAGCACCAACATGACACAGGTGAGTTGAGAGAGGGTGACACTCAAATATAACACCAACATGACACAGGTGAGTTGAGAGAGGGTGACACTCAAATATAATACCAACATGACACAGGTGAGTTGAGAGAGGCTGACACTCAAAGATAACACCAACATGACACAGGTGAGTTGACAGAGGGTGACACTCAAAGATAACACCAACATGACACAGGTGAGTTGAGAGGGTGACACCCAAATATAACACAAACATGACACAGGTGAGTTGAGAGAGGGTGACACTCAAATATAACACCAACATAACACAGGTGTGTTGTGAGAGGCTGACACTCAAATATAACACCAACATAACACAGGTGAGTTGAGAGAGGCTGACACTCAAAGACAGCACCAACCTTACACGATGGGGGAGGGGGGGAGTCACTTTGCCATTTTATTTTCAAACAAGACTCGCCCTGAAGCACTACCCTGTGTCTGGTGTGCTTTAATTGGCCAGACATTTGTAGGTGACGTAAGGTGCACAACTCTTGTCTTAATATCATTACCAAATAGAACGACACGGTTATTGCCCGTAGACTAGAGGCTGATACTGACGCCACGGGCACATGAGGTTATGATCCGAAGTTGTAACATTTCACCCATTCGTGTCATTAAGAGTTAGAGTTGAGTCAAGAACCGACATCATGGACTCGGGACATTCCCATACGTGCTCCCTCCTCATCTTCAACAGCCAGTAAAGATTCCCAATACTAATAGTCCCAATATAAGCCTGGCTTTCCCGAGTGTCTGCCAAATCCTCTAGTCACTCCCTGCAGCACCATTCTCTTCCAGCCGTGACGATCTATCTGTCCTTCAGCACAATACACACCATGCCAAAGGACCCCTACCACGTCTGCCTTATCATGCACCAATAACCCAGCGAGTAGTGCAGATGCAGCCAGTCCGCCTGTTATTTTCTCACCACACCAGCATGACCTGGGGATAACCCGCCACTAGATGCTATCAATATTTGATTGTTGAATGGAAGCCTGGTCGTCTGTCCGCGGCAAGTCCGCCTGCACCTATCTCTGTGCCAGCGATGGACAGGTCCACCAATACAGGTCAAGGACTCTTGTACACGCTTCCAGGCCAATTGGTTATATTGTGCCATCTCCACATTCCGTATACACCAGCCGGTGCTCAGTATGGCTCTAGTCCCACATTCCGTATACACCAGCCGGTGCTCAGTATGGCTCTAGTCCCACATTTTGTATACACCAACCGGTGCTTAGTATGGCTTTAGTCCCACATTCTGTATAGACCAATCGGTGCTCAGTATGGCTCTACCTCCACATTTTGTATAGACCAATCGGAGCTCAGTATGGCTCTAGCCCCAAATTTTGTATAGACCAATCGATGCTCAGTATAGCTCTAGCCCCACATTATGTATAAACCAATCGGAGCTCAGTATAGCTCTAGTCCCACATTTTGTATAGACCAATCGATGCTCAGTATAGCTCTAGCCCCACATGTTGTATACACCAATCGGTGCTCAGTATGGCTCTAGCCCCAAATTTTGTATAGACCAATCGATGCTCAGTATAGCTCTAGTCCCACATTTAGTATAGACCAATCGATGCTCAGTATAGCTCTAGCCCCACATTTTGTATAGACCAATCGGAGCTCAGTATAGCTCTAGTCCCACATTTTGTATAGACCAATCGATGCTCAGTATAGCTCTAGCCCCACATGTTGTATACACCAATCGGTGCTCAGTATAGCTCTATCCCCGACATTTTGTATAGACCAATCGATGCTCAGTATAGCTCTAGTCCCACATTTTGTATAGACCAATCGGTGCTCAGTATAGCTCTAGTCCCACATTTTGTATAGACTAATCGATGCTCAGTATAGCTCTAGTCCCACATTTTGTATAGACCAATCGGTGCTCAGTATAGCTCTATCCCCCACATTTTGTATAGACCAATCGGAGCTCAGTATGGCTTTAGTCATACAGTTTGTATTGAACTATCGGTGCTCAGTATAGCTCTAGCCCCACATTGTATATAGACCAATCGGTGCTAGCTATGGGTCAAGCACCGTATACCCAATTCCTTTTAAGGCATGAGAGAGGGCCCGTTACTTGTTGTTGACTTGTATTCAGCCCTTGGTTGGTCACGTGGTCTGTATTTCGAAGTCCACCTTTATTTCCCATGACATTTCCTGGTATCTATTTTAGGCTGGGTCTACCTGAGAGAGGGGGGGGGGGCGCCTAGGCCCACCTCGAAGTGGATTCGATCCTTTACCCTCGGTTCGACAGACTATGGTCTAGGCACTATACTACCGCGGCTCTCCCAGTGGACAAGATCGGAGGGTAAGTGCAGAATCGGGTAACTTCCTAGTTATAGCTGGGACATTATGGCTTAGACACTTGGACTGGGATATTGTGCCTGGGACACTGGGGTTGGTTATCCGGCCTGGGACATTGTGGCTGGGACACTGTGGCTAGGACAATGTAGCTGGGGCACTGGGGCTAGGTAACCAGACTGGGACATTGTGCCTGGTACACGGGCTGGGACATTGTGTCTGGGACACTGTAGTTGAGACATTGTGGATTGGACCAATGACTATCATACCATGGTTGGGACATTGTATCTGGGGTATTGTTTTTGGGACATTGTTTTTGGGACATATCGCTAGTATAGTGTTCCTGGGACATTTGGTTAGCATACTGTTGCTGGGACATATGGTTGGTACACTGTGGATGGGACATATATATGGCTGGGACATATAGCTGGTACACTGTGGCTGGGCATATAGCTGAGACACTGTGACTAGTTGTTATAAATTCAAACTTGTGCAGACACTGGAAATATAAGAGGAATGTACAAGGGTATCAAGCAAGCTGTCGGCCCATCAAAAAATAAGATGGCCCCTTTACGATCAACAGAGGGGGTAATCATAAAAGATCGAGCGAAACAAATGGATCACTGGGTAGAACACTACTCAGAGCTATACTCAGTGGATAACACTGTCAGTGAAGAAGTTCTGGAAGCCATCGATCAACAGTCCACCAAGCATGCCCTGGATAACGAACGATACCTCACAGAAATCAGCGAAGCACTAGACACTCTCAAACCCAGCAAGGCACCAGGAAAAGATAGTATTCCACTTGAAATTTTAAAATGTAGCAAAGAAACAATCATCCCAGAACTGTATGCAATACTTCAGCTCTGCTGGAAAGAAAAATCAGTACCACAAGATATGAAAGTCGCAAAAACAAAGGCGACAGAAGCGACTGCAACAACTATCACGGCATTTCCCTACTCAATGTTACAGGCAAGATTTTTGCCCGAGTAATCTTTAAAAGGTTACACATTCTTGCTGAAAGAATCTACCCCGAATCACAGTGCGGATTTAGACCTAACAGGTCCACCATCGATATGATTTTCTCACTCAGGCAGCTCCAAGAGAAGTGCGGAGAACAGAGGAAGCCATTATATATTGCCTTCATCAACCTCACAAAAGCATTTGACCTCGTGAGCAGAAAAGGCCTTTTAAAGGTCCTTGAAAAGATAGGATGTCCACCCATCCTTCTTCATCATCATCATCAAGTGCCGGCTGGCGTAGGCGTTCATGGCTCTCCATAGATCTCGGTCATTGGTTTTCTGGATCAACTCTGGTGCTGATATTCCTCCATGCCACCGTCTCAATCCATCCAGCATCACTTCTCTTGGTCTACCTCTGCCTCTCTTCCCCTCGATCTTTCCAGTTGTTATGATGTTCTCCATCCTTCTTGGTCTCGTGACATCATTTCACGAAAACATGCAGGGGACCATTTTATTTGATGGCTCAACATCCCAGCCATTCAGCATCAGCAGCGGAGTAAAGCAGGGCTGCCTGCTTGCTCCTACACTTTTTGGTATCTTCTTCGCCGTTCTATTAAGGCAGGCATTTGGGTCTGCCAATGAAGGCATATACCTCCATACAAGATCTGATGGCAAACTTTTTAACCCATCAAGACTCAAGGCAAAGACCAAAATAAGATCAAGATGCATAAGAGAACTACTTTTTGCAGATGATGCCACACTGACTACTCATACAGCAGAAGATCTCCAACTGCTCATAGATCGTTTTGCAGCTGCCTGCAGACTTTGGGCTCACTATCAGCCTAAATGAAATACAGGTGATAGAACAAGATGCTGGTGCGCCTCCGTCAATCAAAATTTCTAATTACGAATTGAAGGTCATCCACGAGTTTGTGTATTTGGGGTCGACAGTATCAGATAATCTTTCATTAGAGACAGAAATCGACAGATGCATTGGAAAGGCGGCCACAACATTTTCCAGGCTAACTAAAAGAGTTTGGGAGGATAATAGACTAACAGAGCGTATAAAAGTTCAACTATATAAAGCTTGTGTTGTTAGCACACTACTCTATGGGTCTGGATCCTGTACTCAAGACAGGAAAGAAAGTTGAACTCCTTCCATATGAGATGTCTGAGACGTATCCTGGGCATATCATGGAAAGACCACATAACAAACAAACATGCGCTTGAATGAGCAGATATTACCACAGTGCACACCCTCCTCAAGCAGAGACGCCTCCTGTGACCCAGCCACGTATATCGAATGAAGGATGAATGTATTCCCAAAGATCTCCTATACGGAGAACTAGCCACAGGAAAGAGGCCAACCGGAAGACCCCTAATTATAGGGATGTGTGTAAACAAGATATGAAAACCCTTGGCATAGACCCAGACAAGTGGGAAAGAGATGCAACAGACAGATGTTCCTGCAGAAGATGTACGAAACAGACTGGTGCTCTTTGAGCGCAATCTGATCCAACAAACTGAGGATAGGCGGCACAGGCTTAAACGCAGTCATTTACTGCGGGACCTGCCTCGTCTTAGAGATGCGGAAACTGTGACAGATTGTCACTCTCGCATTGGACTATAGTCACCAGCGGTGCTGTCAGGTACCTCCCAAGCGGCACAACTCTATAGTCCTTCAGGACTGAAAGAGGCCTGCTACTATAGGGAAAAAAGATCTGGAAACATTACACATCCCTGTCTAACACCTCTCTTAATAGGCTGATATTGTCCTACTTCATTATCAATCCTTATGGCAGCTTGTTGTTTCCAACATATGTTTCTTTTATAAGTCTAATGTCTTTCCCATCAATTTGTAGATCTGCAAGCATATCCACCATGTTGACATGTCTAATTCTATCAAAAGCCTTTATGTGGTCAATAAAGCAAAGATGTATATCCTTGTTTACTTCTATAGCACGTTCAGTAACTGATGATCTTTCGTAGCAAAATCTTTGTGAAGTGACTCATACTAAGGTCCTACAAAAAATAAAATAGATGAGGAAATAGTTGATGAACAAGTTGGGTTCTGCAAAAACAGGGGCGCCAGAGAAAGCGTTATCTGTTTGAGGATGTTGATTGGGAAAATATAAAGTAGTTCGGAAAAATGCATGGTGTATAGACTACTAGACAACTCTTCAAGATGAAAAGCAATCTGACAGAGCCCTAACCCTAACCACCCAGCCAAGCACACATCCCCCACCCACCCCACCCACATGCATATTTTCCCCAACCACCCTCTACCCACCATGGATGATGGACGAGACATGGACCAGCCTGATATACTGAATACTCTACGAGAAGTAAGACGCGTGCAAGAATCAAATGATGACTGAATCTACAACCATAGCCATACTACAAGAATAGCAAGTTAAAACAAGAACACTACGCAGGAAGCCAAAGAGGATCAATAAACCAACACAGAACTGGTGTCGTGAGCCGCAGGATTTACTGAGTGGGGATCTGAGCACTTATGGGCTGAATGGTTCAATGTGCAATGAGGATGATCTGTTGACTAATCACTATACTTGTCATTACATCTTTGCCTCCAGATCTTCACCACACCAATATCCATTGTATTCTAATCAAACCTTAAAAAAGACTTAATACACAGCATTTACAGCTGATGCTCACAAATACACTCATTCACATCAACAACCAATTGAAATAGCCACCTACAACAAGGTTTTATGCCAAATTGTCAATAAACCTAAAAAATGTAAAAACACAATTCTTTAATTCACATATATTTATTTATAAACCTGCAAACACTCCATTAAAAGGTATGCACACATATTATTGTATTATTATTATATCCATTGTATTCTAATCAAAACATAAACAAGACTTCATACACAGCATTTACAGCTGATGGTCACAAATACACTCGTTCACATCAACAACTGGTTGAAACAGCCACCTACTTTACCTACAAGGTTTTATGCCAGATTGTCAATAAACCTAAAAAATGTAACAACACAATTCTTTAAATCACATATATTTATAAACCTGCAAACACTCCATTAAAAGGTATGCACGCAAAAACACATTTCAACTTGTATCTAAACATCACATAAAGACAACACGCTCATCTAATATCTGTCAGTGCATCTTTTACAATTTTACGAATTTAGTTGATTGTATCCAAACTAAGTTCACAGTTAGAAACGTCCATCTCCTGACTAAAGTGGTTGAGGTTTGCAAATGTTTCTTTGACAATCTGAAACAGAAACAAAAGCATCAAAATAACTAAACTGGAAAGGGTAGAAATAAACTATTAAAAACCTAGAAAGATTAAAATTGACAGATACCAGTTTATTATTTTTGCGTACGCCTGCTTTTAACTGAAGCATAGTGCATACATGTGCTGCTATGTGGATTAGCTTTCCTTATCACTTGTGTCCCTCGTCATCAGGCAAACCCACTCCAACTTCTGAGGTACTTGTAATGTCCAGTAACAATCATCATCATTGTCATGGTTTGTGAGTTCTGATCACATTCACGCCGTAAGGCGTTACGGCATGAAACACGACTTTGGCGCTGGCTAGGAAAGAAGTGCCCCCCCCCCCCCCAACCCAAATATCAGTCAGAGGTTGACTGCAGTCCGGGTTGGAGGGGCCGAGACTCAGTGTTGTGGAATAAGGCACATTCCAGTGCCGCCCTTTTGTGTTGTTTATTGAAGAATTGTTTTAATACGTTGTGAACTAAGAATATATGTGCAGTTTATGAAATGTTGAACAAGTGTCGGTAACAATAATGAAAAATAAAACTGTTGAAGTGTTGAACAAGTGTCAGTGTAACATGAATGATATAAAACTGTTGAAATGTTGAACAAGTGTCATGTACAATGAAGATATAAACTATTGAAATGTTGAACAAGTGTCAGTGTACAATGAATGATATAAAACTGTTGAAATGTGAACAGTGTCAGTGAACAATGAATGATATAAAACTGTTGAATGTTGAACAAGTGTCAGTGTAACAATGAATGATATAAAACTGTTGAAATGTTGAACAAGTGTCAGTGTAACAATGAATGATATAAAACTGTTGAACAAGTGTCAGTGTAACAATGAATGATATAAAACTGTTGAAATGTTGAACAAGTGTCAGTGTAACAATGAATGATATAAAACTGTTGAAATGTTGAACAAGTGTCAGTGTAACAATGAATGATATAAAACTGTTGAAATGTTGAACAGTGTCAGTGTAAATAAGAATGATATAAAACTGTTGAAATGTTGAACAAGTGTCAGTGTAACAATGAATGATATAAAACTGTTGAAATGTTGAACAAGTGTCAGTGTAACAATGAATGATATAAAACTGTTGAAATGTTGAACAAGTGTCCAGTGTAACAATGAATGATATAAAACTGTTGAAATGTTGAACAAGTTTTTAAAAAGT
>JACEFZ010022592.1:0-30123 GCA_014155875.1 Cepaea nemoralis
CCCCTTTTGGGGGCATTGGGGAAAAAACCCCGGAAAAAAAGAGTAGCCTAACGGCGCTGCCCGGGCAAAATTTCGAGTTAAAAATCTACCCAAAATATTTCAGGATCCTCGCCGATGCAACGGAGTTCGTGCATTTAGCTGAGTTTCTCCAGACTCAGGTTTGAGTTAGGAGGAAAACGGAGCACTTATGGGTTAAACCGTGTGCCGTGATGTTGATCCAACGACTAAAACTAAAAAAAACTAAAACTAGATTGGAAGAGAACTATCTTCATTCCAATACCAATAAAAGGGCAACCTGAAATTATGCACCAACTATAGAATTGTTGCCCTGATCAGTCATGCAAGTAATATTCTACTAAAAATCATAATGGGAAGACTTCGTAAGAAAATGGAAGAAGAAATTAACGTGGTTCAAGATGGATTTAGACAAGGAAGAGGTACAAGAGATCACATTCTCAATATGCGTTTAATAATAGAGAAGTGCAGATAATTTAATGTAAACCTATTCTCATGTTTTGTGGATTATTCAAAGGCATTTAACTGTGTAGAACATCAGAAACTTTGGGAAATCATGAGGAATATGGGCTTGCCATCACATGTAATACAACTCATAAGAATGTTCTATCTAGACCAGGGGTCACCAAACTTTTTGACGGCGGGCCGGATTAGCTGAGAAAAGGACGAGCGCGGGTCGGATAGTCATTCTGTACAATACTTGCGCCGCCCTCCGTGGCGAAGATCTTACGGACGCGGTTCGTAATCCGGTATACCCGCGTTCGAAACACAGCTGCGCGCGATTTAGCAGCAAACAACGTTGCATTTGTTTTTCTGCTATGGTATGGGTGCCGGTCGTTCAGAAAGCATTAGTAAACTACTGAACGTAAACTTGCCAAGACACCAACAACAGAAAACAAAGCATGTGTTGACTGCAAACGTCCTGTAAAGGATATACAGCTAACTTTAACAATAATTGCAAGCTAGAACGAAAGCTCTGGGAAAAAAGACGAAAAACTAAGTTAATCATTGGAAGGGCGTACAATGCACACACACACACACACACACACACACACACACACACACACACACACACACACACACACACACACACACACAAAGACAACCAACACATTTATTTACTAAACAAAGTTATCAAAGAAGGCGACGTTAGCAAAAAGATAGTTACATCAGACCTAATGTGCACATATCCGAATCTCACAAACTAAGCAGCAAAAGAGGTTAGGGAGATTTGTGAAACTGACGTGTGGCTTTCAAAATACCATCAATGTTTGGTTTGGAATTGCTGCATCCAATCAAGAGAATTGCTTTCAAATGTTCATCAGTCAATCTCGTTCGATGTGGTGACTTCACAGACTTCATTTTTTAAAATGTTTGCTCACACATAAGTTGTTCCAAACACTGATGCCATACCAGCTGCTAATTTCTTAAGTTTCGGAAACTCAACATCAGGTAAGCAGCGGTACAATTCAACAAGTTTTCCTTCTCTGTGCTTCTCTTTCAACAAGTCATTTGCTTGCAAATCACTGAGCTCCAATTGTAGTTCAACTGGCACATCATCAAGGTTACAATCAAACGGATTCTAGAACAGAAGAATGTCACTCTCAATTCTGTCAAGATCTGAAAATCTCTCCAAACTCTTTGAAACAGTGAAAATGAGAAAGGTTTTCTCCTTCTAGTTGTGCTTCCAACAATGACAGATTTCTCCGAAATCCTTTGATGGTTCTGTAGAGATCGCAGACGAGGTAAACCTTTCCCTGAAGTTTCAAGTTCAGTTCATTCATGACGACCAAAAATGACAACTTTTACAGCCAGGTAGGATCTGACAGCTGTGAATCAGCTCTATCTTTTTCAGTGAGGAAAACATCTATTTCGTGTCGGAGCTTGTAAAAACGAAGCAGGACTTTACCGCATCTGAGCCACCTGAGTGATGTATGATAAGGCAAGTAACATAATTCAGAATCAATTTATTCAAGAAAAGCCTGGAACTGACGGTGATTGAGTGCAAGTTCCCGAATGAAGTTCACAGCAGACACGACTGGTTTCAGTACACAATAAATATCTAAATCTTCCCACAGAGTACTTGCTGATATATGATGCAGTGTACGAACAGAGCGCCCGGAATTTGCAAATCTTCAAACTGAGTCCTGATCTGCCCCACCAGACCCTTCCTCACTCCAGCTATGTTTTTTTTCCTCCATCAACTGTAACACCTTGAAGCTGATTCCGCTTAAGATTATAGTCTTGTAAAATTGTTTGCATTCCAAGAAAATGTCTTTCCCAGTTGTTCTTCTATGCATGCTGCAAACGGACGCCAACTCTTACGTTATCTGAAAGTCCAAATTGACACCACGAATGAACACGAGAAGTTGTGACGTACTCTAGAGGTCAGTAGACTCATCCAGCGCCAGAGAATACCACAACAAGATCCTAGCTTTCTCGCGTATCTGTAGCATTATGTTCTCTCCAAGTTCTTCTGTTCTCCGCACAACTGAACTTGCCGAAACTCTGATAGTTCCAAACAAATCGGCTTTCTCAGGACACAAGTCATTTGCTGCTTCGATCATACACTCTTTGATGAAGTTGTCATCAGTAAACGACTTTCCTCGTTCTGCCATCTTATGCACTGTTTTGTAACTTGTACGAGTGACAGATACATTTTCAGCAAATTTTCTCGTGAAGAGATTGCTTTGTGTTTCAAAACCACGTTTAATGGACTCATATTTCCCAGAGCGTAAATTTCTAGAAAACTTTTAATATGTTGATAGATGTTTTGTTTCGTAGTGACGCCGAAGATTGTACTCTTTCAAAACGGCAACACTTTCGCTGCATATTACGCAGCTGGTTTTCTGGTCCTTTGTTTCCACAAAGAAGTACTTTACTCCCCATTCCTCATTGAAAAATTGACACTCGGCGTTTACTTTTGTTTTCCTAGTAGCCATAATTAAGGGTGAAGTACACGGGATCTGAAAATGAAAAAAATATATTAAATTACAAACATATTTAAAATCCTATTGAAACAGAAGAAAAGCAGAGGACTAGGGGTCACTGGTGAAGCTACGGCTCATCAAAGGTACATATACAGTTTGTAGGTATCTTTGTGTAACCGCACAGAGATGATAGAGACAATAGCACAACGCCGACTGCTCATGGGCCGTAGAAGAAGAGAGGAATAAGAAGACAGAGAGAATCTCATTCTATTTCTACGGCTAACAAGAAAAGAACAGATTTAGAAATATCAGAAGAAATTCAGGCCCATGTACAGGGAATCAGAATAATGTCATTGAAAAGATACAACAACATCTGATTAACTGTGCCAATGCACAAATAAATAAAATTCATGATTAGATGCAATAACAAAATAGGCATCCACATGAATAAACATACACATGATCATCCTTCACAGTACCAGTGATCTTCCTTCACAGCATGCGTAGTCATCCAACACAGTACCAGTGATCTTCCATCACAGCATGGGTAGTCATCCAACACTGTAACTGTAGTCTGATAAAAACACCAGCAATTATCAGACAACAAGATGGAACAAAAGTCATTCATTCAGTAGCATGTCCTTTGTAGAACCTTGCTCCCATAACAACCTTCCGGAAAACCTCTCAGCTACACCCATCTGGAGATCATTCGCCACATCCTGCACCTATCTTCTCTTTAGCCTTCCTCTTCCTCTCTTTCCAGGCATATACCACTCCATTATTGTTCTCGGGCAGACATAGCTATTCTATTCCTATGTTCCTATTTAAACTATGAAGGTTAATTCAAAACTAACCCGCAGCAGATATCGTCAATACACAATCAAGATCCTCTTGGATCTTTTGGATCTTCACAGGGCCTGTCTGCCCTCTCAACTACGGAGTGGAAAAACAGTGGCCACGCTCGGCCGTGCCTGGGGCACGTTCGCCAATCTGCTGGGTAGTGGCTCAGAGGGATGAGTTCAAACCCTCTGCTGAAAATTAGACATCAGCATCTCTTCGGCCAAAGAGGCGGAAACATCTGGGCTCTTATAGGCACGCCAACACAACATCCAAGCATCCTATGCATTTTTTACCAGGGTATCATGGGATCATGGGATTGTGTCAGGTCTTAGTCAGATATGACTGAGCTACCGTATAACAGTAGACGGTACTACCTGGTTTCTGTTAGCGCCGAACGTTGGGCGGCGCTTACCAAACCCGACACCCCACATTGTGCCAACGGCTTCGGGCGGAAGAGCGCAATTGGGAGGGTACAAGCCTTACCCTGGTGCGAGGAAATGCAAGCTAAAGACAAAATTGTCATGGCAGGGCAGACCAGGCCATAAGCCTTGGTTGGCGAATGGTCTAGGATCGAAGCTCCGACAGGCGGACAGTTAGAGCATTGCTTTGCTGATCCGGCAGCTTCTGCAGCTTGTCTTGTTCCAGATGTAGGGGTGTTACCTTTCCTCTGGAGTGAACTAGAGAGGGATCATGCTGCATGGGCAACACATGATCTCTATATTTTAGCCCAGGCTTTGTGCTATGGAGAGGCAATAACTCCATCCCTGGTCTTAACTGGTCTCGGAATCAAAGCGAGAGGCAACTGTTACGGGTTATAAGTCCTTGTCAGTTGGCGTAGACATGGGGCGCCATGCGTTGCCTCTGACGGTGGGAGACACCTATAGGTGTCACTGATCAGCTACCGCCCGCCTCAAGCTGGGCAGCCCCCAGCCAATTGGGTGCTGATCCGCCACAGCCTGCCTGCTTCAATGGGTGCTTGGGGCTAGGACAAAATCTGAATCGCAGGCTGTAAAACCAATGCACCAGGTACAAACAAAAATAAAAATAGAAACCTCAAGCTACGGCTTGCAACCTGGAACGTGAGAACCATGTGTCCAGGATTTTCCACTGACTTGACCAATATTGACGATGTGAGAAAAACGGCTGTGATTGATGCCGAACTCAATCGTCTTAACATTGATATTGCTGGCCTGCAGGAGACTCGTCCTCGCTGAGGAAGGGTCACTCAGGGAAAACAACTACACCTTTTTCTGGAAGGGTAGAGGGCAGGCAGAAAAAAGGCAACACGGTGTGGGCTTTGCAGTGAAGAATTCGCTACTGGGAATGATTGAAATTCCAGCAGGAGGAAATGAAAGACTATTATCCCTGCGCTTGGCAACCTCTTGTGGGTTTGCCACCATTATTACTGCATATGCACCGACACTCGATTCCTCTGATGATGTGAAGGATTTGTTCTATGAGGAGTTAGACTCCGTGATCAAGGCAGTTCCAAAATCTGACTACATTTATATGCTCGGTGATTTCAATGCTCGTGTGGGCAAGGACTCGAGTTCATGGCCAGTGTCCTTTGGAAAATACAACATCGGTCGCATGAATGAAAATGGGCAAAGGCTGCTGGAGCATTGCACCAGTAATGACCTATGTATTACAAACTCTTTTTTTAAAACATAGAGATGCATAAGGTCACATGGAAACATCCAAGATCCGGCCATTGGCACCAGCTGGACTTCATCATCACACGGAGACAACATCTGAACCATATATCATTGACTCGTAGTTACCACAAAAATAAAAATAGAAACCTCAAGCTACGGCTTGCAACCTGGAACGTGAGAACCATGTGTCCAGGATTTTCCACTGACTTGACCAATATTGTCGATGTGAGAAAAACGGCTGTGATTGATGCCGAACTCAATCGTCTTAACATTGATATTGCTGGCCTGCAGGAGACTCGCCTCGCTGAGGAAGGGTCACTCAGGGAAAACAACTACACCTTTTTCTGGAAGGGTAGAGGGCAGGCAGAAAAAAGGCAACACGGTGTGGGCTTTGCAGTGAAGAATTCGCTACTGGGAATGATTGAAATTCCAGCAGGAGGAAATGAAAGACTATTATCCCTGCGCTTGGCAACCTCTTGTGGGTTTGCCACCATTATTACTGCATATGCACCGACACTCGATTCCTCTGATGATGTGAAGGATTTGTTCTATGAGGAGTTAGACTCCGTGATCAAGGCAGTTCCAAAATCTGACTACATTTATATGCTCGGTGATTTCAATGCTCGTGTGGGCAAGGACTCGAGTTCATGGCCAGTGTGCCTTGGAAAATACAACATCGGTCGCATGAATGAAAATGGGCAAAGGCTGCTGGAGCATTGCACCAGTAATGACCTATGTATTACAAACTCTTTTTTTAAAACAAAAGAGATGCATAAGGTCACATGGAAACATCCAAGATCCGGCCATTGGCACCAGCTGGACTTCATCATCACACGGAGACAACATCTGAACCATATATCATTGACTCGTAGTTACCACAGTGCTGACTGTGATACGGATCATTCTTTGGTTGTTGCAAGGGTTAGACTGAGACCAAAGAGAATCTACACAGCTAAACACAAATCTAGCCCCAGGATTAATATTATTAACACTCATGATCCTGAAAAGTGCTTTCAGTTTCAACAGCAACTTGAAGACGCTTTCACTGATACACCAGAAAATTGTACAGTAAATGAAAAGTGGGGTCAAATTAAGGAAACTCTTTATAAAACTGCCGTAGGGGTTTACGGCACTGTGGATCATAAGAGGCAGGACTGGTTTGCGGCCAACAGCGAGACTCTGCAGCCCTTGATTGATAAGAAGAAGAAAGCTCTCTTAAGAAACAAGGAAAGACCAACGCGTAACACTCTGAGTGAGCTAAGGCAAGCTAGGAAGGATGTGCAAAAGGCTGCCAGGCAGTGTGCAAATGATTATTGGATCAAGTTATGTGAGTCCATTCAAATCGCAAGTGATAAGGGAGACATAAGAAGCATGTATGAAGGAATAAAGAAAGCCTGTGGTCCAGTGATCAAAAGAAGTGCACCATTGAAAACCTTGACTGGAGAAGTCATCACTGATAAGAAACAGCAGATGGACAGATGGGTAGAGCACTATTTGGAGCTTTACTCAAGTGAGACCAAACTAGCGGATGATGCCCTCAACGCCATAGAGGCTCTACCAACTCTTGACCACCTGGACACACTTCCCACCATAACAGAAGTTAAGTGTGCTATAAATGAACTTGCATCTGGCAAGGCTCCAGGTAAGGATGGGATTCCAATAGAGGTTATCAGGAGTGGGCAAGACACACTCACTATACAGATCCACCAGCTAATAGAGCTATGCTGGCGTGAAGGACAAGTCCCACAGGATTTCAAAGATTCAAGCATCATAACACTGTACAAGAACAAGGGCGATCGGAGCGACTGCAACAACTATAGGGGTATCTCACTTCTGTGTATTGTTGGAAAAGTATTTGCCAGAATTGTTCTGCGCAGACTTCAAGTCCTAGGAGATCAAGTCTACCCCGAATCACAGTGTGGCTTTCGACAGAACCGGTCTACCACTGATATGATATTCTCATTGCGACAAATGCAAGAAAAATGCCGTGAACAGAATCAACCACTGTTTATTGCCTTCATCGACCTCACAAAGGCATTTGATTTGGTCAGTCGTGAGGGTCTGTTCAAGGCACTAAAGAAGATTGCCACCAACTCTTCTGTCCATTGTGGAATCGTTCCACACAGGCATGAAGGGTATAATCAAGTTTGATGGTGCAACTTCTGAAGAATTTGAAATCAAGAGTGGAGTTAAGCAAGGTTGTGTACTAGCTCCCACCCTCTTTGGAATATACTTTTCACTTCTACTGAAATATGCATTTCGTGATCAGGATGGTGGTATATACATTCATTCACGCTCAGATGGCGGCCTCTACAATGCTCAGAGATTGAAGGCTAAGACCAAAATTAGGAGGGTACTGATCAGAGAGTTGCTTTTTGCAGATGATGCTGCAGTTACGACCCACTCCGAGGAAGAATTGCAATGTCTACTATCTGCATTCTCCAATGCTTGTTCTGAATTTGGTTTAACAATTAGCAAAAAGAAGACACAGATTATGTCACAAGGTGCACATGGGGTACCATCAATCTTTATTGACGACGCCGAACTAGAGATAGTAGACCATTTTACATATCTAGGATCAGTGGTAAATAGCAAATTATCCCTAGATCAGGAAATCAACATCCGGATTGGTAAGGCAGCAACAACAATGAACAGGTTAAGAAAAAGAGTCTGGGAGAACAGGAAGCTTACTGCCAAAACAAAAGTCCTTGTCTATCAAGCCTGTGTCCTTAGTACTCTTCTCTATGGCAGTGAAACCTGGACAACTTACTCACACCAAGAGAACAATTTAAACAGCTTTCATATGCGGTGTCTGCGAAGAATTCTTGGTATTAAGTGGCAAGACAAAATCACAAATACTGAAGTATTGGAAAGATCAGGTTGTGTGACAGTTTATTCCATGCTCAGTCTTCGTAGACTTAGATGGATAGGACACGTTAGGAGGATGGATGATGGTAGAATACCAAAGGATATCTTTTTTGGTGAATTACAGATGGGTAAGAGATCTCAGGGTCGGCCTCTACTACGATACAAAGATGTGTGTAAGCGGGACATGATTGATACAGGCATTGATAATGCACATTGGGAGCAAGTCGCCGCTGAACGTGTTGCATGGAGGGCAAATATCAGAAATGGAATAAAGTCAAAGGAGAAAATTATTGCAGAAAAGTCACACACCAAGCGTTTGAGACGTAAGATGGTGCATGATGGTGGAAATGACCACGTGTTCACATGCACCCACTGTGAACGGACATTTACAGCGCAAATTGGCCTTATCAGTGACACTCGCTACCGCCATAGTTAAAAGTTATTATGCCTTTTTATAGCACAAACTATCGTCTGTCAAGACGGCAAGGTGCCAATGATGATCATGGGATATGCTACTCCATACTCTTGTAGAGCCGCGGTAGGCGGCTTCATTTGGTAATAGAATATATCTCATAATAAGGCTTGAAAAATATTTAAATAGGGCCGCATAAATAAACAGCCTAGAGCAGCCAGGAGGTCTCCGCACGTGTGAAGATCTCCTATTATTCTAAACATAATATTTACTTTTAAATTGTATCACAATGTCTCGTGTTTCATACGTTATATCAATCAAGTTCGAGTACCGTCGCAGACCGGATGAAATGACGTCGCGGGCCGGATCCGGCCCGCGGGCCGTAGTTTGGTGACCCCTGATCTAGACCAACAAGAAGCGGTTAGAACAGATGGCGAGACATCAGATTGGTTTGACATCAAGCAAGGGATGTGTACTGTCCCCCTATTTGTTTAACCTTTACGCCGAAAATATAATGAGAAATGTAAGAGATGATATAAACAGGAAGCTATATGATGCCCTAAATATCAGTGGTCATGACATACCAGAGATTCGGTGTGCTGATGATACAGTATTGCAATCCACAACACAGAATGGTATTGAAAACCTAATAGCCTCAACCCAATTGAATAGTGAAAATCACAACGTATATCTTAACATAGCAAATACAAAGACAATTCATATAGATAAAACTAATATGGAGATGATATGGAGGGGTTAGAATTAAATTGTAAAAAGACTCAGATTATGGTCGTCAGTAGGAAGGAAGAAGTGCCACAATGTAATATACAAGTAAATGGAAATGTTCTTCAACAAGTGAATCTGTACAATTATCTTGGAACAGTTATAACATCTGATGGGAGATGCCTTGAAGAGATTAGAACAAGAATCGCCATGGCGAAAGTAGCCTTTAGCAAGATGAAAAACATTCTGACCAATAAAAAGATGTCAATTGAAACGAGAAAAAGAGTGTTGAGGGGATACATAGAGCCTGTTCTTGTGTATGGATGTGAAACTTGGACAATGAGCAGTCAAGCTGAAAAGCATCTGATGGCTGCAGAAATGTGGTTTCTGAGGAAAATGCAAAGAATACCATGGACAGACAGAAAAACCAATGACTAAGTACTACAGGAGACAAATGAACATCGTAAACTGATTAGAGAAATTAGACGTAGACAGTCAAAATTTTTTGGACATGTTATGAGAAGAAATGGATTGGAGAACTTAGTGACAACTGGCAAGATCTAGGGGAACAGACCAAGAGGAAGACCGAGAGGAAAATACCTGGATGGCTTGGCCACAAGGCATGGACGAGACAGGAACACTGAGCTGATCCACGACGCTGGTGATCGAGTGAAATGGCGAGTCATGACCGCCCACGATTTCCGGCATGGCACATGATTGATTGAATATGGAGAAAGAAATATATGTTAATGAGGAGAAGTTGGAGGTGGTGGAAAATTTTGAATATCTTGGGTCATTGATTACCAACAACTGTGACACAATGACAGAAATTAAACGACGACTATCAATTGCTCTTCAAAGACTATAACCGCTGAATAAATTATGGAATGGGACAGTCAAAACTACAAACATTAGATTTTTAAGAGCATGCATCTTTCCCATTGCAACATACGCCTGTGAGACCTGGGCATTTACTAAACCAGCTGAACAGCGCATAAATGCCTTTGAATATAAATGTTATAGACGAGTTCTAAGAATATCTTGGGTAAAGAAAAGAAAAGATACATCCAAATTTCAAGAGCTGAATATCGAAGAAGGTTGGCTATTAAAGATGATAAAACAAAGAAAATTGAAACATTTTGGTCACTTGAAACGTCACGAAAGTTTGGAGAGGTAATATGGAGGGGTATATGCCTGGGACGAGAGGAAGAGGAAGGCCAAAGAGAAGATGGATGCAGGATTTGGCGGATGATCCCAAGATGGGTGTATCGGACGCGGGACATCTTGCTTGTGATCGAGAGGTTTTCCGGAACGTTGTTATGGGAACGAGGTTCTGCAAAGGACATGCTACTGAATGAATGAATGAATGAATGAATGAATGAATGAATGAATGAATGAATGAATGAATGATTTCCAGACGTCACATCATTACACTTTCCAGAATTCACATCAATATAGTTTCCAAAATTTCACATCGATACAATTTCCAGACATCTCATCAATACAAACACTTTTTCACATCAAAACAAAGTTTCCAGAATTCACACCAACACACACATTTTCCAGAATTTATATCAATACACAAATTTTCCAGAATGCATTTCAAAGATAAAAAGTTTTCAGACTCCACATCAATACAAACAGTTTCCAGAATTCTTTTTAATTACAGTTTCCAGAATGCACATCACTACAAACAGTTAAATAATTCTCATCAATACAAACAGTTTCTAGAAATTCTTCAATACAAACAGTTTACAGAATTCCCACGAATACAAAGTTTCCAGAATTCACATCAATACAGTTTACAGAATTCACATCAATACAGTTTACAGAATTCACATCAATACACAAGAGTAAACTTCACAGGAATCTCTGTAAGCGGATTTTAAATATTTATTCTGGGAAATGCTTCAAGTTTGGTCCCTTTGACACAGTTAGAAAATTGTCGATTATTTAATCCGAGGAAGAAAAATCCAGCACAGACAGCATTTCGACAGTTGGGTTCCTTTGTCCCATGTCAAATTAAGTGTTTGATTGCGACCTGGCACGTTAGGGTCAGATGTAGCCACGGGCAACGATCGTCTGTGGTCTTCTGGATGTTAAATATAGGGCTCCATCCGTCTGCGATGACGTGAAATTCTTCTTGGGAGGAAAACTAATCGTATCAGTAGATTTAATGACCATTGGTCGATGCCTGGGCTTTCTAATGAGGTATTTAATGTCACAATACAACGTCATCATTATGTGCCTTGACAGTTGATGTAAGTGTTCATGTCTCCCGACAGATCTCGCTTCTGGGTGCTCTGGATCAACTCTGCTGTTTATAACATTCCATGCTAGTCTCATTCTTTCCAGTATTACTTCCCTTGCTTCTCACACTGACCTCGCCAATCCTCGCGATCTTTCTTAGTCTCTTTCTAACAACATAATAAAATACAAACATTGTCTCTTTCTTATAGTTGTATATATCTCATTTCATTAGCCCCTTTCAAGCAATCATTGTTAATTACTCTGGCAGAGCATTAAAAAAGTGGCATATCCTTTACAGGACGTCGCAGTCAACCCCAGCATTTTTTTTGGGCTGTTTGTGATCTCTTTGCAAGTTTACGTTCAGTAGTTTGCCATTGCTTTCTGAACGACCGACACCCAATCATTTTATTTAAAAAAACTCAACGCAAGGTGTTCTGCTGCCAAATCTCAGGCAGCTGTGTTTCGAAAGCGGTATGCGGGATCACGAAGAGCTTCCGCAGCCCGTTTGCCAGGACCATTAGACATCTAAAACCTGTGTTATGCAGACAGAAAGACTTCACAGTGACTCTGCTATTAATGTGAAGATAGCACACACTCCAATCAGTGACTAGTTGTATTATATATTATAGTCAAAATATGATCCATCAATTCACTTCATACGATAAATAAACGTGTAGTATGCACCTGACGAAATGAAGCGAAATATGCCAGGCAATACATCGTGTAACCTCTTGTTTGTGGCTTCTGTGTTTGATGATAACATGTTTACAATTGGAAACAGAAGGGAACATTCAGAAATATTAGAAGTAGTTTGGAACACTATGAACAATTTGAAGTAGAACAAACGAACGAACAAACGAATGAACCAACGAACGAACAAAAAACATATTTTTAAAGTGTGAAGAACTGGGCTCTCAGGTCCGTTTAACATTCTGCCCTTCTTATCTTATTCAGTTATTTAGTCTCGATTCCAACTTCGATGCAAAGGGCTGCCTCATTATGCTACATTCCTGTATCAATGAATATCACATTAAATTCTCTTCGCTGCCCATGTGAAAAGTGGAACAGACAGGAGTCTCGACAAACCAACAGCCCGCACAGGTATATTCGGACAGTATTAGTGACTATGTGTGTTAAGTATTTCAGCCAAAATATAATCTCATTATGCACTTCATACGATAAATAACTGTAATATGCACCTGACTAGATGCAGCGAAATATGCCAGGCAATAAATCGTGTAACTTCTTGTTGGTGGCTTAGTGTGTAATGATAACATGTTTGCAATTGGAACGGGAGTAGTAGTTGAGAAGTAGTTGACACCATTATGAAAAGTTTGAAGTAGAAGGAACGAAAGAACGAACAAACGAACAAACAAAACGCAACGTTTTCAAAGTGTTAATAATTGGACCCTCAGACCCGTCTAACATTCTGTCTGTTCTCTCTCTCTCTCTCTCTCTCTCTCTCTCTCTCTCTCTCTCTCTCTCTCTCTCTCTCTCTCTCTCTCTCTCTCTCTCTCTCTCTCTCTCTCTCCCTCCCCCTCTCTCTCTCTCTCTGCAATACATTATTTCACCAATACATCACTCATGAGGCTAATCGAGAACAACGACGACAATATCAGCATATACATATAAAGAATGTCTTTTCCACTTTTCACATGAGGCAGTGAGGAGCATTTTGTGTATTATACACTGGCACAAGAACGGAGCATAAAAGGGCGACTCTTTGCCGTGAAGTTGGAAGTTCGATGCAGAAGGCTGTGAACGGACATAATCACTAACGCCACGCGGCATGGGCTATAATAATAACAATAAAGTGAGTGGTCTCGAGGTATGGTGTCCGCCTCGAGTGCTGGATGTCCCGGGTTAAAGCCCGGGTGAGGGCCAGGATTTGTTCACGTGGACTTCTAGTAACAAAATTTCCCCTGGTCTCTGGGTAGTGAGATGGGACGCCCGTGTGTATTGTTACGCACGTAAAATATCCCTTGGCAGTTGGAAATCGAAAAAGAAGTAGCCTAACGGCGCTGCCTGGGCAAACTTTCTAGTTAAAAATCTACCAAAAGTATTTCAGTATCCTCGCTGGTGCTACGGAGTTCGTGCATTGAGCTGAGATTCTTCGAAATCAGACTTGAGTTAGGAGTTGAACGGAACACTTATGGGTTACACCCGTGTGCCGTGATATTGATTCGTCGACTAAACTAAACTAAACTAAACTAAACTAAACTAAACTAAACTAAAAATGATAGTATATCAGTTATTAGTTTACAGTTATCAGTTGGGGTATCTTCATTGCACTCCGGACATGTCCATAGGTGCTCAGATCCTCCCCCCCCCCCCCAGCATATGCATCAGCGTCCGGTGGCTAATAGTGCCAGTTCTGTGTTGGTTGACGAGGCGCTTTGTTTTCCCGATGTACCTCTCGCGTCTGGCTGTGCCGATTCTTACTCCCAAGTCTTTCATCCTGGACAGCGATGTGGAATCACTGACGTCACAGTCCTCTGTTCTCGCCATATCTTTAAGGACGTTAGTAACATCGGCACGATCCATGGGCTGGCCATCTACAGTGGGTGCAGAGCCAGCCAGTTTGTCAGCTCGTTCATTTCCCTCGACTCCCGCATGTCCCGGGACGAAGATGAAGGTGACTTTACGGACAACAGACTTCCGCAGCGATTCAGTCCACTGTCTACGTACAGATCCAGCTTCGACCTTCTGAATCATGCTCATTGAGTCACTTAGTACACACACGTTGGTATAATGCTGTGACTCCAGCCATATGAAAGCCTGTGTAACTGCCGTCACGTCCATCGTCATGCTGCTCGTGGTCATAGAGTGGGCACCACTGGATTCTTGAACGATTCGGCCGCTGAACGGGCTGTAAATACCCACGCACTTCTCTGTTGCTTTACAACAGATCCATCTGTATAGATGAGCACTTCGGGGCTATCTGAGTGTTCATAGATGAGCGCGTTAACCTCTGCATTGACAGCAGCAGGGTTCTGCTCTCTGCACCGTCTGTCGAGTGTGATAATGCAGGAGAAAGTGCACTTAAAAGCTGGAGGCACCGGCACCCATTCCTTGCCGGGGTTGATACTGGTAAGACTGCAGACCTGTCTGACGACATCTTCCGCCCGACCCATCCATTATTTGCTTCTCTTTAGCCTGTCACTCTTTTCTCCGAATATAGCGTCATGCAGAGGGTGCTGCTCATCTGCACTTATTTTTAAGTATGCACGAGCTCTCCAGATCTTGATCCTGTGTTCCATTGTCGGGAAGTCAAGGAGGTATCTCATTGCTACACAGCTGGTGTCTCTCGTGCAGCCCAAAATGATGCGCATGGCTTCGTTTTGTACCTTTTCAAGTCTTCCAATCTGTGTAGGTCTGACAGTGAGGATGGCCAGGGCATAAACGATGCGTGAAAGCACAAGTCCTTGGAACAGAAGTATTAGCAGTCTTTGCTCGATATTGGCAGTCGCCATGACTCTCATTGCTGACAAACCTTTTCGAGCCTTCATTATGACAGTAGTATATAAGTACAAAAGCACCTCCTTTTGAGGATCTTATATAAATCAACCATTTATCGATCCTGATCCTCAAAGGGTGATAACTCTTTTTTCCCAAAAAGTAGGCGTTGCGAAGTGACTCATCAGAGGTGACATGGTCAAGTGACTCATCAGAGGTGACGTGGTCAACTGACTCATCAGAGGTGACGTGGTCTAGTGACTCATCAGAGGTGACGTGGTCTAGTGACTCATCAGAGGTGGCGTGGTGGTCAGAGGTGCGTGGTCAAGTGATTGTAGGTACGACATAAAAAATACGACATAAAACATCAATAAAGAAAACAAACGACTCAAGTAAGTTATATAATAAATTTTAATAAAACATATATAGAAAAGAAGAAAAAAAAAAAAGAAGAAAAAAACAAAACATAGTCAAGTGACCCCTTAAATTATAGGTAAGGGTGTGCGATGACGTGCTCAAGTGGTGGTCAAGAGGTGGTCAAGAGGTGGTCAAGCGGTCAAGAGGTGGTCAAGTGACCCCTTAAATTGTATGGTATGGTACGTGTAGTGACGTGGTGATGATCAAGAGGTGGTCAAGTGGTGGTCAGGGTGTGGTCAAGTGGTGGTCAAGCGGTGGTCAAGTAGTGGTCAAATAACCCTAAAATTGTAGAGGAGATTGTGTCTTGGGATGCAGTGATGATCATGAGGTGGTCAAGCAGTGGCCAAGAGGTGGTCAAGGAGTGGTCAAGGGGTGGTCAAGTGGTTAAGTGACCACTTAAATTGTAGAGGAAGTTACGTGTAGTGACATCGTGGTGTTTAAAACGATCGCTGACGTGGTCAAGCTGTGGTCAAGTAGTGGTCAAGCAGTGGTCACATGGTCAAGTGACCACTTAAATTATAGAGGAGAGTGCGTCTTGTGATGTGGTGATGATCAAGAGGTGGTCAAGTAGTGGTCAAGTAGTGGTCAAGTGGTTAAATGACCTCTTAAATTGTTGGGGAGAGTACTGTAGTGACACGGTGATGATCAAGAGGTGGTCAAGTAGTGGTCAAGTGGTGGTCAAGCGGTGGTCAAGTGGTCAAATAACCCTAAAATTGTAGAGGAGATTGTGTCTTGGGATGCAGTGATGATCAAGAGGTGGTAAAGTAGTGGTCAAGTAGTGGTCAAGGAGTGGTCAAGGGGTGGTCAAGTGGTCAAGTTACCCCTTAAATTGATGGGGAGAGTACGTGTAGTGACACGATGATGACCAAGATGGGGTCAAGATGGGGTCAAGTAGTGGTCAAGTTGTGGTCAAGCGGTGGTCAAGTGGTCGAGTGACCACATAAATTGCAGAGGAGAGTAGGTGTAGTGACATGGTGATGATCAAGAGGTGGTCAAGTTGTTATGTCTAGAGGTTGGGGTGTCTCAGTCATGAAGTATCAAACTGTCTGCTGTGGGAAGGATGGCTCTGATCAGGGCGAGTACGTTCTAATACGTTTATCGCTATTGTCTACAATTGGCGTGGTTGTATAGTAATAATAGTAGAGTTGTTTTATAGTAATATTAGTCATCATCATCAAGGGCCATTTTAGGTGGTATTTGTAATAGTAGTAGTAGTAGTAGTAGTAGTAGTAGTAGTAGTAGTAGTAGTAGTAGTAGTAGTAGTAGTAGTAGTAGTAGTAGTAGTAGTAGTAGTAGTAGTAGTAGTAGCGGCTGTGGCGGCGGTGGTGGTGGTGGTGGTGATGGTGGTGGTAATAGTAGGAGTAGTAGAATAGCGAGGGTGCTTGTTGTTTCACTAAGTATTTGATATCGTATGTAGTATAAAGCTAGTTTGTGTTGTATGCCATGTAAGGTGTTACTGAAATATCTGTATTTTGTAGTTCTAAGAGGTGATGACGTCATAACCCACCACTCTATCATCTTATTGATAGTGTCTCCAGTGCCGCGAAAAAGGCTCATTGTGAGATATCGATCATTTCTCAAAGTGACAGCATCCGGGGTGCATGCCCATTACGAGCAAACAACGATACAACACTTAAAAGGTAACTACAAGGCAAATGGTGTCGAGTATAGTGTAACGTACAAAACTTATGAAGTCATCGGTTGTCCATTCCATCACGGTCGACAAATAGGCGCTCACTAACTTCACAATATGCTCACTCAAATAAACATATAGGATGATAAGGCACCGACCCAAACAAGGAAAACGGACAAAAACAAGGGAGAAAAAAATGACATAAGCGTCAAAATATAACACATACAAAGACAGATACAACAGTGACTAAAAAAACCCAATAAAAATGACACGAAAAATAACACACACACACACACACACACACACACACACACACACACACACACACACACACACACACACACACACACACACAATGAAAACTGAAACAACCAATGAAAAATCGCTGACACGAACACTAGAAAGCTGACACAAACACTAAACAAGGTACCTAAAGAAAAGCTAAACTTTGTTAACCAAAATGCGAAAATAGGAAAATTGATAACCAAACGGGAAATATATTGACCAACTAGGGAAATTTGTTACTCAAAGAGGAAAAATAATGACCAAATAACGAAATACATCGCTCAAACTTATGAAAACTAGGAAACTTTGTTACCCAAGTGGAAGAAACCTTGGTCAAGTAGGTAAAAACTGTTAGCCAAATGTGAAAAATGTCGGCCAAATGCAGAAATAGTTCGGCCACACGTATGCAAACAAGGAAAGGTTGTTAGCCAGATAGGAAAAGTATTAACCAAGTAAGAAAATGTGATAGCCAAAGGTGAAAAAATATCAGCCAAAGAGAGAAATATCTCTTCCAAACAGATAAAAAGAAGGAAAATTCTCAACCAAATGAGAAAAAAGTTAGACCACATATAGTAACATCTCAACCAAACTTATGAAAACTAGGAAACTTTGTTAGCCAACGAGAATAAAAACCTAGGTCAAGTAGGAAAATCTGTTAGCCAAATGTAAAAAATGTCGGCCAAATACAGAAATGCCTCGTCCGCACTTATTAAAATTAGGAAAAATTTGCTAGCCAAATAGTAAAAATATTGCCCCAGTAGGAAAATTTGAGAGCCAAATGTGAAAAAAATATAATCCAAAGAGAGGAATATCTCGGCTAGACTTATAAAAAGTAGGAGAACTATGTGCCAAATGGGAAAAAGTTAGGCCAAATACAGAAATATCTCAACCAAACATATAAAAAATATGAAAATTGATAACCAAACGGGAAATATATTGACCACCTAGGGAAATTTGTTACTCAAAGAGGAAAAATAATGACCAAATAACGAAATACATCACTCAAACTTATGAAAACTAGGAAACTTTGTTAGCCAAATGGAAGAAACCTTGGTCAAGTAGGAAAAATCTGTTAGCCAAATGTGAAAAATGTCGGCCAAATGCAGAAATAGTTCGGCCACACGTATGCAAGCAAGGAAAGGTTGTTAGCCAGATAGGAAAAGTATTAACCAAGTAAGAAAATGTGATAGCCAAAGGTGAAAAAATATTAGCCAAAGAGAGAAATATCTCACCCAAACTTATAAAAAGAAGGAAAATTCTCAACCAAATGAGAAAAAGTTAGACCCAATATAGTAACATCTCAACCAAACTTATGAAAACTAGGAAACTTTGTTAGCCAACGAGAATAAAAACCTAGGTCAAGTAGGAAAATCTGTTAGCCAAATGTAAAAAATGTCGGCCAAATACAGAAATGCCTCGTCCACACGTATACAAACTAGGAAAATTTGTTAGTCGAACAGGATAAAATATTGCCCCTGTAGGAAAATTTGACAACCAAATGTAAAAACAATATAATCCAAAGAGAGGAATATCTCGGCCAGACTTATAAAAAGTAGGAGAACTATGTGCCAAATGGGAAAAAGTTAGGCTAAATACAGAAATATCTCAACCAAACTTATAAAAAATAGGAAAATTGATAACCAAACGGGAATTATGTTGATCAAATAGGGAAATGTGTTACTCAAAGAGGAAAAATAATGACCAAGTAACGAAATACATCGCTCAAACTTATGAAAACTAGGAAACTTTGTTAGCCAAAGGGGAAAAAACCTTGTTCAAGTAGGAAAATCTGTTACCCAAAAGTGAAAAATGTCGGCCAATACAGAAATAGATCGTCCACTAATATGCAAACTAGGAAAATTTGTTACTCGAACAGGATAAAATATTGCCCAACTAGGGAAATTTGAGAGCCAAATGTGAAAAAATATAATCCAAAGAGAGGAATATCTCGTTCCAACTTATAAAGAGAAGGAAAATTCTCAACCAAATGAGAAAAATTTAGACCAAGTATAGTAACATCTCAACCAAACTTATGAAAGGTAGGAAAATTTGTTAGCCAAAGCGGAAAAAAAAACCTAGGTCAAGTAGGAAAATCTGTTAGCCAAATGTGAAAAAATGTCAGCCAAATACAGAAATATCTCGTCCACATGTATGAAAACTAGGAAAAGTTGTTAGCCAGATAGCCAAATGTGAAAAAATATCAGCCAAAGAGAGAAATATCTCATCCAAACTTATAAAAAGAAGGAAAATTCGCAACCAAATGAGAAAAAAGTTAGACCAAATATAGTAACATCTCAACCAAACTTATGAAAACTAAGAAACTTTGTTAGCCAAAGAGAAAAAACCTTGGTCAAATAGGAAACTCTGTTACCCAAATGTGAAAAATGTCCACCAAGTACAGAAATAACTTGTCCACACTTATGAAAACTACGAAAATTTGTTACCCAAATATAAAAAATATTGCCCAAGTAGGAAAATTTGAAAGCCAAATGTGAAAAAATATCACCCAAAGAGATAAATATCTCGTCCAGACTTATAAAAAGTTGGAAAATTTGTCAACCAAATGGGGTAAAGTTAGACCAAATACAGAAACATCTTAACCACATTTATAAAAATCGAGGGGAAAATGTCGACCAAATACAGAAATAACTCAACCCAATTTATGAATATGGCAACCAAACTTATGAAGCGTAGGCAAATGTGTTAACCAAAAGGGGAAAATATGGTACACGTAACGAAATATCTCATCCAAACTTATAAAAAGTAGGAAAATATGTCAACCAAACGCGAACAATGTCGGCCAAATACAGAAATTTCCCAACCAAACTCATGAAAAGTAGGAACAACTTGTTACCCAACTAGGAAAAATATTGGTCAAGTAAAGGAATACCGTGGTCAAACCTATAAAAACGTACCAACATTTGTTAACATAACTTGGTCACTTGTTCTTACAAACTTGCTCGCTGGCTCAAATAATTTGTCCACTTGCTATTACAAGCGGTCGACCTATCCTATCAACTCACACACTTACCATAACAACTGTCCCTTTTCCCCAACAACGTGTCCACCGACTCTCTCATATTATCGACTCGCCCTATCAACTTACCCACTGACTCTAACAACTGCCCCACATGGGCTCACAAAATTTCCACTTGTTATTACAACTTGTCGACAGCCTCGCCCAAATTACCACTTACTCTTACAAACTGTCCCAACTGCGCGGACAAAGGTGTCCACTTGTGATTTCACGGCCTCCTCGCCACATAGATAAGTAGCCCTCATAAAATACAAATGTATCCCGCACGTCATACAGAAGTGTCCCCCATATTGTCATTAAAAAAAATATTTGTGTGTGTAGGAAAGTTCATGTCTTTGACAGTTCATATTTTGTAAATTCATTTCTTCAGCATAAGATTTGTGTAAGTTCACGCCCTCATCATAAATTTTGTTGTGTAAGTTCATGTCTTCGACAGTTCATGGTTTGCTAAGGCCTAGTTTTAGTGAAAATGCAGAAGTCTATTGGCTAGAATTTCAACCTGAGTGGTCAATTACTAACACTGCCTGTGGACAGCTATTCTTACCCATGCGCTAAAGTTGAGAAAATGAACTTTCGTTGAATGGAAGCTTCCGCAGACTTGAATGATTGAAACCCTCTGGAAAAAGTAGCGGCAGCTTAACCAGGAAAAGATAGAATTAGTTATCCCCCTTAGTCTGAGATTTATGAAAATATATGCTCACACAAGCGATATTACTCATGAAGTCATATAAACAAAAATATAAAGTATAACAAATGAGGCAATTGTTATCCTTTATATTTTTGTTTAAATTCTATTTTAATGACAATATGGGGGACACTTCTGTATGACGTGCGGGATACATTTGTATTTTATGAGGGCTACTTATCTATGTGGCGAGGAGGCCGTGAAATCACAAGGACACCTTTGCAGTTGGGACAGTTTGTAAGAGTAAGTGGTAATTTGGGCGAGGCTGTCGACAAGTTGTAATAACAAGTGGAAATTTTGTGAGCCCATGTGGGGCAGTTGTTAGAGTCAGTGGGTAAGTTGATAGGGCGAGTCGATAATATGAGAGAGTCGGTGGACACGTTGTTGGGGAAAAGGGACAGTTGTTATGGTAAGTGTGTGAGTTGATAGGATAGGTCGACCGCTTGTAATAGCAAGTGGACAAATTGTTTGAGCCAGCGAGCAAGTTTGTAAGAACAAGTGACCAAGTTGTGTTAACAAATGTTGGTACGCTTTTATAGGTTTGACCACGGTATTCCTTTACTTGACCAATATTTTTCCTAGTTGGGTAACAAGTTGTTCCTACTTTTCATGAGTTTGGTTGGGAAATTTCTGTATTTGGCCGACATTGTTCGCGTTTGGTTGACATATTTTCCTACTTTTTATAAGTTTGGATGAGATATTTCGTTACGTGTACCATATATTCCCCTTTTGGTTAACACATTTGCCTACGCTTCATAAGTTTGGTTGCCATATTCATAAATTGGGTTGAGTTATTTCTGTATTTGGTCGACATTTTCCCCTCGATTTTTATAAATGTGGTTAAGATGTTTCTGTATTTGGTCTAACTTTACCCCATTTGGTTGACAAATTTTCCAACTTTTTATAAGTCTGGACGAGATATTTATCTCTTTGGGTGATATTTTTTCACATTTGGCTTTCAAATTTTCCTACTTGGGCAATATTTTTTATATTTGGGTAACAAATTTTCGTAGTTTTCATAAGTGTGGACAAGTTATTTCTGTACTTGGTGGACATTTTTCACATTTGGGTAACAGAGTTTCCTATTTGACCAAGGTTTTTTCTCTTTGGCTAACAAAGTTTCTTAGTTTTCATAAGTTTGGTTGAGATGTTACTATATTTGGTCTAACTTTTTCTCATTTGGTTGCGAATTTTCCTTCTTTTTATAAGTTTGGATGAGATATTTCTCTCTTTGGCTGATATTTTTTCACATTTGGCTATCTGGCTAACAACTTTTCCTAGTTTTCATACATGTGGACGAGATATTTCTGTATTTGGCTGACATTTTTTCACATTTGGCTAACATATTTTCCTACTTGACCTAGGTTTTTTTTTCCGCTTTGGCTAACAAATTTTCCTACCTTTCATAAGTTTGGTTGAGATGTTACTATACTTGGTCTAAATTTTTCTCATTTGGTTGAGAATTTTCCTTCTCTTTATAAGTTGGAACGAGATATTCCTCTCTTTGGATTATATTTTTTCACATTTGGCTCTCAAACTTCCCTAGTTGGGCAATATTTTATCCTGTTCGAGTAACAAATTTTCCTAGTTTGCATATTAGTGGACGAACTATTTCTGTATTGGCCGACATTTTTCACTTTTGGGTAACAGATTTTTCTACTTGAACAAGGTTTTTTCCCCTTTGGCTAACAAAGTTTCCTAGTTTTCATAAGTTTGAGCGATGTATTTCGTTACTTGGTCATTATTTTTCCTCTTTGAGTAACACATTTCCCTAGTTGGTCAACATATTTCCCGTTTGGTTATCAATTTTCCTATTTTGTATAAGTTTGGTTGAGATATTTCTGTATTTGGCCTAACTTTTTCCCATTTGGCACATAGTTCTCCTACTTTTTATAAGTCTGTCCGAGATATTCCTCTCTTTGGATTATATTGTATTTACATTTGGTTGTCAAATTTTCCTACTGGGGCAATATTTTATCCTGTTCGACTAACAAATTTTCCTAGTTTGCATACGTGTGGACGAGGCATTTCTGTATTTGGCCGACATTTTTTACATTTGGCTAACAGATTTTCCTACTTGACCTAGGTTTTTATTCTCGTTGGCTAACAAAGTTTCCTAGTTTTCATAAGTTTGGTTGAGATGTTACTAATTGTGGTCTCTCCCCCGATGTGTCTCCACCTTGCCGTGGTGGAGGAGATTGCGTGTCCCATCGACCCCATGCGCTTGCCGATGGGTGAAAACTACATATCGGACGGCTCATGGGATAGGGACCAGACTAAGAGAGACACAACCTGCTGCTCTGCAGGTGAGACTGAGGATATTAGTCAAATATTTAAATCAGGCGCACGAAGGCAGAATATCTTGGTCGGGACAAAACACTAAAGGCTCCCTGTCGAGGGCTGTGGCTGAACGCCTCTAAGCCACAAACCCTTGGACCTGAGAGCCAGGCCGATACACCTTTCGAAAAATAAAGGCGTGATACTGAGCAAGCTACATGATCAAGTCTGATTCAAGTCCGAAGGCAGCTGGGGGATATGAGAGATTCCCGGATGAGAGGGCCAGGCCGTTTCTCGTTCACCGCTTCACGAAGGTAAGGTGCTGAGCCGGCAGCACAAGTAGCCTACCTCGTGAGCGAGTACAAAAAGTCAAAAAAGTGAGCCAGCCGAAGAAAATGGCTGCGAAAACTGTATCTAACTCATAGAGAGTGTAGACAAAAGTGGAAGAACGTCTCTATGACGCAAAATGGAACGCACGGCGAGCGAACCAATTGCGTGGTCCGAAAGCAAAAGCTTACCGAGTGGGTGTCGCTCGCAGTCTGACCGTCCCTGGTGTGTGCTGAGCGATCAGGGGCAAACGGGTTGCCCAACACATGGAAGTGAGGAACTAAAGCAGCCATGAGCAGGACGTGCAACTCCTCGGGTGAGACCAGTCACAGAGCAATATGTGCCGGCTCTGCAATTATGGAAGCCTCATTGGATAGCGAGGGAATGCTCATGGTCTGCCCCTGCCTTCCCTTGAGGGCCGACCACGATGTCGTTCATCGTTCTATCTTGACCAGCTGAGATGTTAGCGACATCACAACAGTCCAACGTGCCTCGAAACCAGAGGAAGGTTAACCTCATTAAAAAATGCCCGCTGAAGTCGGAAGTGTCGTCCTACGGGAGGCAAACTAAAAATTGACACTACGCAATTACGTCCGAGTGAAATGTCTCGTCCGAATGTCTCTCGTGCTAGGAACAGCTCTGACTACCTAGTTTCCGAATGCCGCTCTTGTTCGGAACAGCTCTGACTGGGTGGTTTTCCGAATGTCTGTTGTGCCTGGAAAAGCTCTGATGGGCGCAACGACAAGCACATGTCCGAAAACTCGCTGAGTGGATGCCGTCTGCAAAACTGTCTGGTTTGTGCGGGAATGGCCCGGGGAAACGAAGTGACCTATATATTGAAGTGAGGATTTAAAGCAGCCATGAGCAGGACGTGACGATCTCCCTCGGTGAGCCCAGATCCAGGGCGTTATGTGTCGGCCCTGCAACTATGGAAGCAACCTTGGATGGCGGCAAATGCTATGGACTGTCCCTGCCTTCCTTTGAGGTATGACCGTTGTCTTCGACCGTTCAACCTTGGCCAGCATGGTTGCAGATGGCACCACAAAAGTGAGAGTCTCCCAGGAATGCTACCTGGTCAAAAAAGCACGCTAAAGTCGATGTGTTGGCCTACGGGTTTCGGCCCAAGGGCGCATAACAGACACACCGCAATCACATCTGAAAAAACACTCCGGATGAACGAAAAGAAGATATGTGGTCTAACTTTTTTCTCATTTGGTTGAGAATTTTCCTTCTTTTTATCAGTTTGGATGAGATATTTCTCTCTTTGGCTGATATTTTTTCACCTTTGGCTATCACATTTTCTTACTTGGTTAATACTTTTCCTATCTGACTAACAACCTTTCCTTGTTTGCATACGTGTGGCCGAACTATTTCTGCATTTGGCCGACATTTTTCACATTTGGCTAACAGATGTTTCCTACTTGACCAAGGTTTCTTCCACTTGGGTAACAAAGTTTCCTAGTTTTCATAAGTTTGAGCGATGTATTTCGTTATTTGGTCATTATTTTTCCTCTTTGAGTAACACATGTCCCTAGTTGGTCAATATATTTCCCGTTTGGTTATCAATTTTCCTATTTTCGCATTTTGGTTAACAAAGTTTAGCTTTTCTTTAGGTACCTTGTTTAGTGTTTGTGTCAGTTTCTAGTGTCCGTGTCAGCGATTTTTCATTGGTTGTTTCAGTTTTCATTGTGTGTGTGTGTGTGTGTGTGTGTGTGTGTGTGTGTGTGTGTGTGTGTGTGTGTGTGTGTGTGTGTTATTTTTTCGTGTCATATTTATTGGGTTTTTTTTTAATCACTGTTGTTTCTGTCTTTGTATGTGTTATATTTTGACGCTTATGTCATTTTTTTCTCCCTTGTGTTTGTCCGTTTTCCTTGTTTGGGTCGGTGCCTTATCATCCTATATGTTTATTTGAGTGAGCATATTGTGAAGTTAGTGAGCGCTTATTTGTCGACCGTGATGGAATGGACAACCGATGACTTCATAAGTTTTGTACGTTACACTATACTCGACACCATTTGCCTTGTAGTTACCTTTTAAGTGTTGTATCGTTGTTTGCTCGTAATGGGCATGCACCCCGGATGCTGTCACTTTGAGAAATGATCGATATCTCACAATGAGCCTTTTTCGCGGCACTGGAGACACTATCAATAAGATGATAGAGTGGTGGGTTATGACGTCATCACCTCTTAGAACTACAAAATACAGATATTTCAGTAACACCTTACATGGCATACAACACAAACTAGCTTTATACTACATACGATATCAAATACTTAGTGAAACAACAAGCACCCTCGCTATTCTACTACTCCTACGATTACCACCACCATCACCACCACCACCACCACCGCCGCCACAGCCGCCACTACTACTACTACTACTACTACTACTACTACTACTACTACTACTACTACTACTACTACTACTACTACTACTACTACTACTACTACTACTACTACTACTACTACTACTACTACTACTACTACTACTACTACTACTACCATTACAAATACCACCTAAAATGGCCCTTGATGATGATGACTAATATTACTATAAAACAACTCTACTATTATTACTATACAACCACGCCAATTGTAGACAATAGCGATAAACGTATTAGAACGTACTCGCCCTGATCAGCGCCATCCTTCCCACAGCAGACAGTTTGATACTTCATGACTGAGACACCCCAACCTCTAGACATAACAACTTGACCACCTCTTGATCATCACCATGTCACTACACCTACTCTCCTCTGCAATTTATGTGGTCACTCGACCACTTGACCACCGCTTGACCACAACTTGACCACTACTTGACCGTATCTTGGTCATCATCGTGTCACTACACGTACTCTCCCCATCAATTTAAGGGGTAACTTGACCACTTGACCACCCCTTGACCACTCCTTGACCACTACTTGACCACTACTTTACCACCTCTTGATCATCACTGCATCCCATGACACAATCTCCTCTACAGTTTTAGGGTTCTTTGACCGCTTGACCACCACTTGACCACTACTTGACCACCTCTTGATCATCACCGTGTCACTACACGTACTCTCCCCAACAATTTAAGGGGTCATTTAACCACTTGACCACCCCTTGACCACTACTTGACCACTACTTGACCACCTCTTGATCATCACCACATCACAAGACGCACTCTCCTCTATAATTTAAGTGGTCACTTGACCATGTGACCACTGCTTGACCACTACTTGACCACCGCTTGACCACGTCAGAGATCGTTTTAAACACCACAATGTCACTACACGTAACTTCCTCTACAATTTAAGTGGTCACTTGACCACTTGACCACCCCTTGACCACTCCTTGACCACCTCTTGGCCACTGCTTGACCACCTCATGATCATCACTGCATCCCAAGACACAATCTCCTCTACAATTTTAGGGTTATTTGACCACTACTTGACCACCGCCTGACCACCACTTGACCACACCCTGACCACCACTTGACCACCTCTTGATCATCACCACGTCACTACACGTACCATACCATACAATTTAAGGGGTCACTTGACCACCTCTTGACCGCTTGACCACCTCTTGACCACCTCTTGACCACCACTTGAGCACGTCATCGCACACCCTTACCTATAATTTAAGGGGTCACTTGACTATGTTTTGTTTTTTTTCTTCTTTTTTTTTTCTTCTTTTCTATATATGTTTTATTAAAAATTATTATATAACTTACTTGAGTCGTTTGTTTTCTTTATTGATGTTTTATGTCGTATTTTTTATGTCGCACCTACAATCACTTGACCACGTACCTCTGACCACCACGCCACCTCTGATGAGTCACTAGACCACGTCATCTCTGATGAGTCACTAGACCACGTCACCTCTGATGAGTCAGTTGACCACGTCACCTCAGATGAGTCACTTGACCACGTCACCTCTGATGAGTCACTTCGCAACGCCTACTTTTTGGGGGGAAAAAAGTTATCGCCCTTTGAGGATCAGGATCGATAAATGGTTGATTTATATAAGATCCTCAAAAGGAGGTGCTTTTGTACCTATATACTACTTATGACATAATCGACATGATCTCTGAAGGACAGGCTACGATCAAGCCTCACGCCAAGATATGTCATTGACTGGGTTCTACTCAAACTGCTCCCATCCATTCTTACTTCCGGCAGGTCTGTTTTCACAATATGGTTGTTTAGTGAGAACCATGTAACCGTTGCCTTTGCAGGGTTGACAAGGGCATCGGCAACAGCACACCATGAGGAAATTCGATCTAGTTCGCCCTGCATATCATTGGCAACCGCCTGTCTATCTCGACCCTGTCGATTCACGAGGATGTCGTCAACGAATGACAGAGTCCTACCCCTCCCGTCCAACTGTTGTTCAGTGATCGGCACCGTATACACGTTGAATAGTACTGGTGACAGTGGTGAACCCTGCGGCAATCCTGGACATATCGTTATCGGCTCAGAAGACCAACTCCCGCATCTTAGCACCACCTTCCTTTGGAGCAGAACTGCAGCTATCCATCGTACAAGGTGAGGGTGCACTTTCAGTCTGAGGAGGGTTTGCATCAACTGCTCGAAGGATACTCTGTTATATACGTCCTCTAAGTCTATGGCGGCCGCACATGTCTCTTCTCTGACCTGAAATCCTTCGTAAACATCTTGAGCAAAGACCGCCGCATTCAGCCATGACTCTTTGTTGCGCCTGTATCCTCCAAGTGTGGGCGGGAAGCATCCGAGCTGTTCCAAGTCCCAAGCAAGTCTGTGTGCTATAATTTTCTCCAGTAGCTTGCCAACAGTATTCTGCATCGTAATGATTCTGTAGCCGCTTATCTTGGAATGGTCTTTGTTCGGTTTTGGCAGCGGCAGCAAGTAGCTGTGTAGCCATTCTTCTTTGACCTGACGCCTCTGGATACTGGTGTTGAATTCTCTGGCCAGTTCTTCCACGTTGATGATAGTATATAAGGTCAGCAAATAAAGTTACATGTATGTTTATTTTAAATACCAGGGAAAACCATCACACTATTTCTCGATTATAAAGAATTACAAAGCTGGATGTTGCAGAGGCAGGCACGATGTTGGGCAGATAGATCAGAAGCCAGAAAACGCCTGCACATTTCCTGTGCCAACAAATTGGTGCGTAACGTGCATATAAAACAACAGAGCTGAAAAACACATGTCCGCCTTTGGCTGTCAATGCTGCAGAAGTGTATTAAAATGCAATGATCTGGAAGGATGACAAACAGATATATCTTACACGAACTCAATTTTGAGGAAGATTGGTTGTGTTAAAAAAAAAAAAAGGACAACGAAATATTTCGGTCATGTAAGACAGACATTAATGTCCAGTAGAAGGATATTATTGAGGGAAATTTAACAGGGAAACGGAGAATAATAATACGAAGTCCACAATGTAGATAAATTCAACGTGTCAGATAATTTACACATGAAAGCAATAAAGTATAGGGACAACGACTGTTACTGACTGGATAGAACAGCAAAGAATTAAATGGTTCGGACATCTAGTTAGAATGGGAAAAGATCAACTAGCCGCTTTAACGTTCTACATGAGAACATAGGGATACAAGGGCAGAAGACGATCCAGAAAAAGATGGTCAGGGAGGAAAAGAGACATTGAAGAAATTAAATATGACGTTAGCACAAATAAAAAAAAAAAAAGACAAGCGAAACAGGACATTACATCTATTGCCTTTCTGCGACACTTTAGGCCAAAATAATAATAATAATAATAATAATAATAATAATAATAATAATAATAAGAATAAGAATAAGAAGAAGAAGAAGAAGAAGAAGAAGAAGAAGAAGAAGAAGAAGAAGAAGAAGAAGAAGAAGAAGAAGAAGAAGAAAAGTTGAATAAGAAAGAGAAAAAGAAGAAGAAGAAGAAGTAGAATAAGAAGAAGAAGTAGAAGAAGAAGAAGAAGAAGAAGAAGAAGAAGAAGAAGAAGAAGAAGAAGAAGAAGAAGAAGAAGAAGAAGAAGAAGAAGAAGAAGATAATAACGACGACGACGAAGATGAAGAAGCACCAGCAAACTTAGCGCAACATCTGGCTTATGCTAGAGAGACATGTCCACAGCTTGTTGTGGGTGATAAGTTCTACGCAGCAAAAGTCACTTGATGATGATGATGATGATAATGATGATGATGATGATGTATGAAATGTTCAAGGACACGTGATTCTAGAGTTTTGACTGACAAAAATGTGATACGCTGACGTGTCATTCTTGTGATCTATTCGGGGCCAAAAAATGGTGACAAAATATAAGAAGTAAAGAGTCAAAGGTTATGCACTAA
>JACEFZ010022593.1:0-30715 GCA_014155875.1 Cepaea nemoralis
GGTAAAAAGGCAACATCTCTGAAGCGTCTGGAAGCTTGTTTTGCTTGTTTACTAATTACCCAGGAATCACATCTCGCAATATATAATAAACACGCATTTTTTCTAACCTTCAATGACCAGGCTTTGTTGCATAAGATGTCCTTGGGGACACTATACAAAGTTTGGACTGCGCCTGGGCCTGCAGCCATGAATAAACTGTATATTTTCATGAATAGTCTAAACGAAATGTGTAAGGAACATAACCTGAAAATTAGCACCAGTAAAACAGATATAATGACTAAGAATTCAAAGTCGGAAACGCCAGACTCGCGATGATGCTGCGCGAGTCTCCAGATGAAATATACAGTGCCTCAGTTCCCGCCTTAAGAACGGGAAGGAAGTGGAAAGTCGTCGACACGGTAGAATCTGCTCAGGCAGCACTCCAGCCGAAGGAGGTCATGGGTCACACCCATTCGGACAGAAGGGGGTTCGGCTACCATGACAGAGATCCGATGTGGTCTAAGGCGACGACTAAGGAGCGCAGAGACCTGATTGTTCAGGAGATCCGCAAGGGAGAGGACGACGAAAGAGTCCGTGTGGCTGCCCGCAGGCGCAGCAGGACCAGTGGATGTCATGGGAAGAGATAGTGCAGAGATCTCTTACTTGGAATGAAAAATGACGTATGGCACCACTGTGCTTAAGTTTCGTCGTCCGATCCCTCTACGATGTCTTGCCATCAGCTGCCAGCTGGGGCAAGTGGGGTAAAGTCACCGACCTGTCCTGTCCCCGCTGTAAAAGGGTTCAGACAGCAGAGCACGTATTGTCCGCATGTAAAATCGCCCTGATCAAAGGCCGATTCATGTGGCGTCATAGTGGATGTAGCCATAATGCAGGCGAACAAGGGGGCCAGGTCGAGGCCGATGGATTTTGCTTCGTCCGAGCCGGACAGCAGCGCAGGAACAACGAAGGCAACGCTGCCGACTTGCCGCTCCCGACCGTTTTCGATGGCGCGGTTGACTGGGAACTGACCGTGGATCTAAAGGGCCGTGGCAAATACCCTGAGGTGATCCAAAAGTTTGGCTTGCGGCCTGACATCGTACTTTGCTCCTCGTCAGCCAAGCAGCTAACGCTGATTGAGCTGACCGTCCCTTACGAGTTAAATATTGAGAAGCAACATACGTACAAGATAAAGACGTATGATGACATGGTCGCAGGTCTCAAGTCTCAGGCTGGAAGGGTACACTGTCAGGCTATTCGCCGTATAGCTAGGCGGGAGAGGTCTAGTCTCCTAGTCCATATATGATGTGCAATTAAACAAGCGAGAACTTGGGCACAAAAACAACTGTGTGAGGCAGCCGAAAAAGCCTCGTACTGGTTGTGGAATTGTCGGAACCTGAGTTGGGAAATGTCTCCAAATTAGTGTGGTTGAAGCGATAACTGCAGAACGCCTAACAATCTCTCAACTAAGACCACGAACTTGCAACGTCTCGTGTCTACTCTATAGCCTTTCCCTCGAGCGAAGGGTGATGAGTCCAAGTTGGACTTCGGCCGACATTTGTATTATTTGAGTCCAAGTGCAGTCAAATCATACAAATGTCGGCCGAAGTCCAACCTCCACACCAGAGCGGTGATCGTCCGAAAGTCGCATTCACCTGCAGAGACTAAGAGGTGGGTCGAAAAACCAAAAGGAAGAACCGGCTTCCTAGTAGAGTGCGGCGCCGTGAACAGGGCACGAAGAAGAAACATGACAACGGAGACGTATGGAGGCAATAGACGCCGTGGCAGGGGAAGAAGCAGGCTTCCCATGACCACATGTGCTAAGGGGCAAGCACTGTCTGCACGGATTCGCCTCACGTAGGGAGGAGAGGCTTGAAAATGGACATGGTAACAGCTAAGGGACAAGGATAACAACAAGGACAACGAAATCGACCGATCGTCTGGCACGGAAGGGGAAAGACGCCCGGAGCTATGACCCGGACGGGTCCTCCCCTAGAGAGTGTCAAGAGTACAAAGATCCGAAACATTAGGGAAAGGGGGTAACCTTCTGACGATCAGAAGCCCCCTGCCGTGTTTGCTCTGCTGCGTAGTTTTTATCGCTATAACCAAAGAAGACAAAACAACAAAGATTCATCTACAAGAACACCTCCTGAAACGAGTAAAGAGCTTCAAATACGTAGGAAGTATAATATCAACAAATGGCAAATCAGAAGACGAGATCGAAAATAGATGCAATAAGGCAAACCAACTCATTGTACAAATTGCACCAATACTAAAGAACAAACATGTATCAATAGTTACTAAGAAAGTGCTCTACAACACAATCTTCCTACCAACTCTATGTGTCAATGCCAAACCTGGATAATGACAGAAAAAACAAGAGAAAAGAAAAATTACAACAGAAATGAGCTCAATGAGAAAAATACTCAATGTATCAAGAAGAGAGAAAACCAGAAATGAAGAGGCACTCACTCTCCCGCTAGTTATACGTCACCTCGACATTACAAGGTACAAGAGGAACAAGATGAGATGCGATGAGATGAGTCCATGATGAGTTTGGCGTAGCTGAGAGGTTTAACGTGCTTAACTTCCTATAATGACCGCAGTATAGTGGGTACATATCACACATCGGTGAGCTGGACTACAGTTGTCCTCTCGTCTTTAACTTGCAGACGTCAGTTACTAGTACCTCAGAAGTCGCTGAGGGTTTACTTCTATCTTCCTAATATTCAAGCTGAGGTTCATTTTCTTTCACTTTCTACACCCACTATATTTATCCTTCTGACTTGCTGCTATCAAGACGGCGTCGTATCAAAATGCAAGTTATTTAACGTAGTCCATTTATATGAAGGCGAACAGCCATGGTCTCTGGCATATTTTCTGTATTTATCATTATTTGCTCACTGGATAATGAAAACAGATGAGAAGACAACACACTTCACAATCGGAAACCATTCTTTACGCACTTAAATAATCCTAAGTGGTTGGTAATTATTTTGGCCGTTTTTTTTTTTTTTTTTGCTGCCAAGATGTGTGGTGTTTGTTGTGCGTAGATCTTGTCCATAAAGGTTTAATTGTTCTAGCAGTTTTATTTTTTTCCTTCAGGTTTAGCATCATCAAACACATGTGTGTAGTCTTAAGCATAAGTACAGATTTGTTTTTAACTTCTGTAGCGCTTTCAAATTTTGTCTTGAGAACGTATATGCATTGTCTGTGCTCTTTACCTCTAGAAATCCGCATTACTCATCAATAATGTATGATTTAATATTATTTCTTACTCTTATTATAATCATTCTCAGTAACAGCTTTATCATATAATTCGTGAGACTTATTTACGACATCATTCGCATTCTAAAGCACCTGGTTTCTTTGGTAGAGCTAAGGCATAAATATATTTTAAAAAGTCACTAAAACGAACACACTATTGCAGATGTCATTTAGAAATATTAGTCATTCTTTGCATTAAGTAATATTGTCTGGTCCAGGTGGTCTTCCTTTCTTCACGTTTTGTCATAACGTTACAATATCAACTTCCGCAGCAAGTATTGGTGGACCTTCGTCAGTGTCTTGAACATGTGCATCCTGTATCCTATCATCGGATTTTTCTTCGTCAGCGTTTTGAACATGTGAATCCTGTATCCTATCATCGGATTTTTCTTCCGTGTATTCTGCTCAACAATAAACTCTATCATCTTGTCACATTAATATTGGGCCATTGATTTATTTTAAACATTCATTGGTATTTCTTGTAATCTTACTTGACAGCCTATTTATTTATTTATTGTTTTATGGCATGTAAGACTTGTTTACGGTTTTTCCTAATCTGCACGCATTTTTGACTCAACAAAGATTGTAAAAAGCCTCTTTGCATTTGTTTTCGATTGATGTATCTGTTGTATAATATTGTTATTTATCTTGCTTTTTCGTGCTTCTTTCATTCATCATTTACCATAATTTCACGTGTCATTAATTTTTTTTCGAATCTATCTATGGGTGGTATGATAGTCGAGGATGTGTCTGAACCAGATATGAGACATTGTCACATCATAAGATGTTTGCCCAGACTGTTAACCTGTCACTACTCAAATTCTTCTTACCTGGGACATAAAAAGTCGCTTAAAAGTCGACAGGGTCGATTTAATTGTACTTGATTTTAATCCCATATGGCGCAGTCTCTTTCCGCAGCGAACTGCTGAAAGCGTCGCACAAAGGACGATCTCCGTAGCTCCAGCGACGACCCACGGGAGTCTCCGTAAAAATTCACTCTTGAACCGAATGACGCGGCCCGTTACCAGGGACATAGCCACTAGTCACGTTGCTCACATTCTCATTGCATGCTGCACTTTAAAGTCCACGAGTATCAGTGTTATTTCGAAATGTTTGCAATTATACACACATAAATACATGCACGCACGCAGGCACGCAAGCACGCACGCAGGCACGCAAGCATACACGTAAGCACGCACGCATGCAAGCACACACGCACACACAGAAACACACACAGAAACACACACACACACACACACACACACACACACACACACAGTTGAGGAAACGTCATTAAGTAATAGGAACTTCATTATAAAGTGCAGAGAATAATTTAGAAAAGGCGAAATCTTATTTCAGGACACAAATTGTCTCTTACGCAATACCTTATTTAGAGGTCGTGAGTGTCGACTGCGATTGAAAAAAAAAAAAAAAACGACTTACCTCATCCCCTATGACCTGCACCGTGGATGACCAACGTTATTCGTTTTCTGTGGTAGAAGGTGTGACATCTTGTCAAATCTACAGAAGAATGATGGTTCAACATTGAGACAGTTGTCAGAGTCAGCAAAGAGTGTTAGTTAGTTAGTTAGTTAGTTAGTTAGTTAGTCACGATTCCAACTTCACGGCAACGGGTCGTCCCCATATTGCTCCGTTCCTGTGCCAGTGAATATCACAAAATGCTCCTCATTGCCCCATGTGAACAATGGAATAGACAGGAGTGTAGGCAAGCCAACAGCCCGCACAGGTACACTGTGCATAATGCCGCCGCCAGAATGCCAACACAAAAATACTCCACGAACATTACAGTTCATCGTCGATGAAAACGGCAGTCACCAGAAAGACTTCATTGACCGGGATTTTATCCCATATGGCTCGGTCTTTTTCTGCAGGGCCACCGGCGACCCACCGAAAGCGCCGCACAAAGCACGAACTCCGTAGCTACAGCTACAGTTCACTTGTGAACCGAAAAGGCAAACCAGTCAATCCAGCAACAGCCGGCCGTCATCGTTCCGAACATGCAGTTCACGCAAAAAACAACTGCGGACAGATGCAAAAGCATTCCACGCGAAATTCACAGCTCACAGTGTCGCGCCACGCACTCACTCAGTAGCAGGGCAACGGAACCATAGCCTCCTTAGGCGCCTCTTACGACGTGCATGGTAGGCAACAGTGTTACTATTCTTTGCTCCCCCGTATGGGCCCCGGCAACACACGGGAGAGTGTATGATTAGGTAGAAAGATGCAGTGGAAAAACGTTGTCTCTGATTAAGAAAAATATCGAAGGGGCAGAAATCCGCTGGAAAAGTCATGATGACAATCTTTTGGGATATCAAGGGCTGTTAATTAGTGCATTTCTCGGAAAAGAGTTACACTGTGATTAGTGCTACATAACGTGACATGCTAGTGAACAAACTGAAACCCGCGTTACGATCGAAACGCCGGGGACATCTCTCAAAAGGAGAATTGTCGCTGCACGACAACGCCCGCCCTCATACAACTGTGCACACAGCAGATCAACTACGTGTTCTGGAATATGATGTCTTGAAACATTCAGCAAACAGATAAGACTTGGTGCCCTCGGACTTTCACTTGTTTGGATCCTCGAAAGAACAGTTGCAAATGACAACGAGGTATGCAGGCGTTATAAAATTGGTTTAAACCCACGCCCAGAATCCCTTTTCCCAGAACGCACCAACAAGCTAATGGACAAGTGGACCAAGTGGGTCGCGTAACAACTATTTAACGTCCTAAACATTCTGGTGCGCACCATTGTGTGTGTGTGTGTGTGTGTGGTGTGTGTGTGTGTCTATATATATATATATATATATATATATATATATATATATATATGTGTGTGTGTGTGTGTGTGTATATGTATGTATGTATGCATGTATGTATATGCATATGTTTGTATATGTGTGTGTGTGTGTGTGTGTATATATGTATGTATGTATGCATATATATATATATATATATATATATATATATATATATATATATATATATATATATATATATATATATATATGCATCATCGAGTGCCCTGCCAGCTGGCGTAGGCGTTCATGTCTCGGTCTCTGGTGTTCTAGATCAACTCTCGTGATGATATTCCTTCATGCCCCCGTCTCAATCCATACAGCATCATTTCTCCTGGTCTGCCTCTACCTCTCTTCCCCTTGGCCTTGATGTTCTCCAATGTCTCTCTTCTCATCACATGACCAAAGAAAACTGTGTGTCTCTTTCTTTCGTATATAATGTTATAGCTTCATTAGCCTCTTTCATACAATCGCCAATAGTTACTCTGGCAGTCCAAGGAATTCACTGCCTGTGATATGTGATTATTCGTGAAGTCTTAGGCAGATAATGTGGTGATTTCCCCTTGCCTTCCACATCAACATGGCGGTCTTCCACCTCTTCCTTTGATAGCCATTTCCGACTGCTCACCTGCAGATTTGTGAACTTATGCAGGTGGAATCTCCTGTAGTGTGTCATATACGAGGGGAAGTCAATAAGTAAGTCACAAATGGCTGTAGAAAAATAACTAAATATGATAACAAACTGAAACCAGTTTATTTTTATACATACATTGCCCCTTTATTTTTCAACATAATTTCCACCATTATTGATGCACTTATCCCATCGTTTTATCAGTCCTTCCAAACCGGCTGCATAGAACTGCGTGCTCTATTTTCTAAACCACGTTTTCACTTCACATCCAACTTCGGCGTCATTCGCGAAATATCTCTCGCCGAGGTGAGTTTTCAGTGGACCAAAAAGATGGAAATCGCTAGGGGCTAAGCCGGGGCTGTAGGGTGGATGTTCCAGAACTTCCCACCTTAGCTGGTTAATTTTCTTTTGAGTTAATCGAGCCGTATGTGGTCTGGCATTGCCAGGAAAAAGCAACACTCCTCTAGTCATCAGTCCTGGACGTTTTCTTCTAATTGCATCATGGTAGTGGGGGTATACCGTCAACAGAATTGATCCACCGTACCACGGATCGAAATATGTGGAGTTGCTTGAACGCTAGTTGGTAGGGCACACCATGGTGGTGATAATTAGCCCTACAAATTTCCTAGTTTCATCTGAGGATAAACATAACAGATTTAGATAACATTTTAAATGGTTGCAGAATGCAAGGACACTATGTGTATTTCTACAGGAACTAAAATACATGTTGCTTTCGGTCGATCTATTAATGCATCCAGTCCATGGATCCATCAACTATCAGTCGTAAATCAATCCAAACATCCGTAAACATTTCCAAGCTATTATCAATCGCCCATCAAGCCAAACATCCGTCCATGCATCCATCAATTATAAATCCGGTTCATCCATCAGTTATAAATCCTTTCGTCCATGCATCAATTATAAATCCGTCGATCGAGCATTATCAATTCATCCATCAATCTATACATTTATCCATGCACCTAACCCACTCACACATCAATCCATCCATCCGTCCATCCATTCTTCCGTCTGTCCATTCGTCTGTCTATGTTTTTTCCTGCCTGTATGTCTGTAAGTCTTTTGTCTGTGAATCTATCTCTATCTCTAGGTTTTGTAGCTTTTCTGCACTTCCTGATACCACCCCTCCTCCCCATCTATCTGAAAGAATATACATGCATGAAAGGAATTTTGAATATTGAAAAGCGGAGGAAGCAGAGATACGAAACGAGAAATACATGTTTTTGTTGTTAACATTGCGTCAGCCTGACGCGAATTACTCACGGCGCACTGGATATGCATTCCAGAAATGGCCAGCTGTCATACAGCTCATTAATTTCAGAAAAGCTTACCCCCACACACACAAAAAATAACATCTATTCACTCTTTAATCTCTCGTTTTCTCTAGCGGTGCGTCGCTTCCTGGCTGTCACTGTGTCTCTTAAGTAATGTCTTCGATGAAACTCACACGTTGGCCTACTTTATTAAACAAATATTTTCGTATATTAAGTCAGTAAAGAATCTTTCAAGAGTTTCAAGTACCTAGGAAGTATAATATCATCAAATGGCAGATCAGAAGACGAGATCGAAAATAGGTGCAATAAGGCAAATCAACTCATTGGACAAATGGTACCAATACTAAAGAACAAACATGTATCAATAACTACTAAGAAAGCACTTTACAACACAATCTTCCTACCAACTTTATGCTACCAATGCCAAACCTGGACAATGACAGAAAAAGAGAAAAGAAAAATCACAACAACAGAAATGAGGTTCCTGAGAAGAATGCTCAACATATCAAGAAGAGATAAGATCAGAAATGAAGAAATCAGGACTAAAGTGGGGGTTAAAGCAGCACTAGATTTTATTAGAAAGCAGCAAGTCAAATGGTTTGGCCATGCAAGTAGGTTACCAGTCATCAGCATACCACAACAGGCAATGATGTACAGACCAGATTGAAACAGAGGAAGAGGCCGACCACGTAAACGTTGGACGGAGGGAATAGCAGAGTTCATGGGAATATCGATATATGAAGCCCATAATCGGGCACTCTCACGAAATTTATACTTCACCTCGACACCGCAAGGTACAAGAGGAACATCATGAGAAAGAGAGAGAGAGAGAGAGAGAGAGAGAGAGAGAGAGAGAGAGAGAGAGAGAGAGAGAGAGAGAGAGAGAGAGAATCTTTTACGCGCCTTTTGTTTCATTGGTAATATAGTGCCATACCGTATTTGTATAGACCGGTCAGCATTTTTGTGTGATGCTGTCTATAGCACGCCAGTCGCATTTATTTCCCACGACTCTTCCCCGTAACCATATTAGCCAATTCAGTGCCACTTAAAAAGTAGGTGTACAATCAAGTGAAAAAGTATTTTAACGTAACTTTCCATTCACTGGGCATTGAAATTGCGGAGGATACATTAAAAAAAAAATTACACAATGACATTAGTATGGCGATATGTTGTCCTTCTATCCAAATGGGAAGATCACATTTGGCGATATATAATCCCTCGGCAGTGAATCAGTAAAGCTGGTTGGACCAGGGAGCGCAGGTCAGTTTTAAAAACCGCCTCGATGTGAATTCGAACATATGGTGCCAGCCCATATTATTGTAATAGAGTGATCATCATTCGGTGGATGATGTAGACATTATCACCATGGTCGCATCTGCTCCCCGTGACATTTTCTGTTATCCATATTAGGCTGGGAGAACGCAGAAACCCAGGTCGATTTACAGTTAAATAAAGATTTTAATGCCATCGATAGGGATCCGAAAGCAGGAGTACCGGATAGACAGGCAATCGTGCAAGCCATTGTGCTCACGCGACTCACAGTGTCCTTATAACGGAACATGTAAACGACCCTTTTAAACATCTTAAAGTGTACTGAGCATATGGTGCTCGACTTAAATTTGTATAGATCAGTCGTAGGAGTCAGTTGGTGTTGAGGTCTGTATTCTTATACGGGAAATAAAATACTTGTTTTGTTTAGTGTTCCATGGGGATTGACATCGGGTTTATCTCTTCACTTAATAGTCAAACGAGAGAGACAGAGAGATAGAGAGGGAGGGGGTGGGGGGGGGGGGGGGGAGAGAGAACGAATGTATTTTATTTTTCAGTAGGTCATAAATTGCGCACGCAAGCCCGTCTTACATTCGGCCTTTCCAATCAGTCATGCTTCGTACACCAGTTACCTATAGCACATGGTGCATGTTACATTCACCATTTTCAAATAAATGTTGTAAACATAAACAATGCATATCACCATGTTATGAGACAGGCAGGCGGGCAGGCATACACACAAACACACACACACACATGCATAAATGCATAATACATACATGCATACATGCCGGCTCCGTGGCGAAGGTGATTACGGACGCATTTCGTAATCTCGCATACCGCGTTCGAAACACAGCTGCTGGCGATTTGCTAGAAGAAAGCCTTGCGTTGTTTTTTTTTTTTTTTAAATAAAATGTATGAGTATCTGTCGTTCAGAAAGTGATGGCAAACTACTGAACGTAAACTAGCCAAGAAATCACAAATAGCCCAAAACGCTGGGGTTGACTGGGACGAACTGTAAAGGATATGCAATACCTGCTTATATAGTAGTAGTAGGCCTCTTTCAGTCCTGAAGGACTATAGAGTTGTGCCGCTTGGGAGGTGCCTGGCAGCACCGCTGGTGACTGTATAGTCCAATTCGAGAATGACAATCCCTGTCACAGTTTCCGCATCTGTAAGACGAGGCAAGTCCCGCAGTAAGTGACTGCTCTTTGAGCCTGTGCCGTCTCTCCTCAGTTTTTTGGATCTGATTGCGCTCAAAGAGCACCAGTCCGTTTCGTACATCTCTTCTCCAGGAGCATCTGTCTGTTGCAAGCTCTCTCCCACGTGTCAGGATCTATTCCAATGGTTTTCATATCTTGTTTACACACATCCCTATATCGCATTTGGGGTCTTCCGGTTGGCCTCTTTCCTGTGGCTAGTTCTCCGTAAAGGAGATCTTTGGGAATACGTTCATCCTCCATTCGAGATACGTGGCCCAGCCACCGGAGGCGTCTCTGCTTGAGGAGGGTGTGCACTGTGGAAATATCTGCTCTTTCAAGCACCTGTTTGTTTGTTATGTGGTCTTTCCATGTTATGCCCAGGATACGTCTCAGACATCTCATGTGGAAGGAATTCAACTTCCTTTCCTGTCTTGAGTACAGGGTCCAGGATTCAGACCCGTAGAGTAGTGTGCTAACAACACAAGCTTTATATACTTGAGCTTTTGTACGCTCTGTTAGTCTATTATTCTCCCAAACTCTTTTAGCTAGCCTGGAAAATGTTGTGGCTGCCTTTCCAATGCGTCTGTCGATTTCTGTCTCTAATGAAAGATTATCTGATATTGTCGACCCCAAATACACAAAATCGTGGACGACCTTCAATTCGTAATTAGAGATTTTGATTGACGGAGGCGCATCAGCATCTTGTTCCATCACCTGTGTTTTATTTAGGCTAATGGTGAGCCCAAAGTCTTTGCAGGCGGCTGCAAAACGATCTATGAGCCTTTGGAGATCTTCTGCTGTATGAGTAGTCAGTGCTGCATCATCTGCAAAAAGTAGTTCTCTTACGCATCTTGATCTTATTTTGGTCTTTGCCTTGAGTCTTGATGGGTTAAAAAGTTTGCCATCAGATCTTGTGTGGAGGTATATGCCTTCAGTGGCAGTCCCAAATGCTTGCCTTAAGAGAACAGCGAAGAAGATACCAAAGAGTGTAGGAGCAAGCACGCAGCCCTTGCTTTACTCCGCTGCTGATGCTGAATGACTGGGATGTTGAGCCGTCAAATAAAATGGTCCCCTGCATGTTTTCGTGGAATGATTTCACGAGACTAAGAAGGGTGGGTGGACATCCAACCTTTTCAAGGACCTTAAAAAGGCCGCTTCTGCTCACGAGGTCAAATGCCTTTGTGAGGTCGATGAAGGCAATATATAATGGCTTCCTCTGTTCTCTGCACTTCTCTTGGAGCTGCCGGAGTGAGAAAATCATATCGATGGTGGACCTGTTGGGTCTAAATCCGCACTGCGATTCGGGGTAGATTCTTTCAGCAAGAATGTGTAATCTTTTAAGGATTACTCTGGCAAAAATCTTGCCTGTAATGCTGAGAAGGGAAATGCCGCGATAGTTGTTGCAGTCGCTTCTGTCGCCTTTGTTTTTATAAAGGGTAACGATGTTTGCATCTTTCATATCTTGTGGTATTGATTTTTCTCTCCAGCAGAGCTGTAGTATTGCATACAGTTCTGGGATGATTGTTTCTTTGCTACATTTTAAAATTTCAGGTGGAATACTATCTTTTCCAGGTGCCTTGCCGGATTTGAGAGAGTCTAGTGCTTCGCTGATTTCTGTGAGGCAAGGTTCGTTATCCAAGGCATGCATGGCGGACTGTTGATCGATGGCTTCCAGAGCTTCTTCGCTGACAGTGTTATCCACTGAGTATAGCTCTGAGTAGTGTTCTACCCAGCGATCCATTTGTTTCGCTCGATCTTTTATGATTACCCCCTCAGTTGATCGTAAAGGGGCCATCTTATTTTTTGATGGACCGACAGCTTGCTTGATGCCCTCGATACATTCCTCTTATATTTCCAGTGTCTGCACAAGTTTGAATTTGAGCAGAGAGCTGTAGCCAGTACCTGTTCGCACATCTTCTTGCCATCTGTTGTACTCTATTTCTGGCCGTTCGCAATGCCTGCAGTGTTTTCTCTGAAGGTGATGTTTTATACATTGAGAATGCATGTCTCTTTATCTCCAGGACTGGGAGCATCTCTTCGGAGTGTGCTTCAAACCAGTCGGTTGACTTAGTTTGCTTCTTGCCAAATGTTGATAGTGCTGTATTGTAGATGGTGTCGCGAAAATGACTCCATCTCTCGGTGGAATTTCCGTCTGTGGGGCCAGGCAGAGTATCCGCTAGAGCCTGCATGAATTTGTTGACCTTCTCTTTATTTTGGGTGCCACTGGTGTCAATGCGTGGTCTTCCTTCTGTTCGGCTTCTGTAGATTCTCTTGGGCTTTATCTTCACCTTGCTGGAGACGAGTGAATGGTCGGTGTCGCAGTCAGCACTATGATAGCTGCGAGTCAGCCGTACATTGCGGAGGTTGCTGCGTTTAGTGAGCACCAGGTCGAGTTGGTGCCAGTTCTTTGATCTGGGGTGCCTCCATGACACCTTGTGTTGAGGTTTCGTGTCAAAGAAGGTGTTGGTCACGCACAGATTATGGTGGCTGCAGAATTCCAAGAGACGTTGTCCATTGTCATTGATCTTCCCAACGCCAATCTGTCCTAGACATGAAGGCCAAGATTCGTGGTCGGAGCCAACCCTGGCATTGAAATCCCCCAGGATAAAAAGATGTTGTTTCTCTGGTGTTTCACTGACTTCTTTGCTAAGGTCGTCATAGAACTTGTCTTTAGATTCTGATGCTGCAGTTAGTGTTGGGGCGTAAACGCTTATAATACTAACTGGGCCTGCCTCTGTCTGGAGTTGGAGCTTCAATATTCTTTCAGTGCCATCACTTGGTGGTATGATGGAATTGAGCAGCTTGTTTCTGATAGCGAAGCCAACTCCATGCTCCCTGGTCTCTCCGCACGGCTTGCCATGCCAGTAGAAAGTGAAGTCCCTCTCCTTGATGCTTCCAGACTCTTGGAGTCTGGTCTCTTGCAGGGCGACAATGTCTATCCCCAGTCTTAGTAGTTCGTTGTTTATCACTGCAGTTTTGCGGGCATCCACAATCTCGTTTAGATCGTCTGAGATGCCAGGGGTCATGGTTCTTACGTTCCATGTTCCCAGCCTTAGGGCTGGTTGTTTTGTTTTTTTCTTGTTGCTAGGTGTATAGATTGCGGTCCATGTGTCAGGATTTTCCCCTAAGCTCCACACACCCTCAGGAGCAGATGAACCGTGGCGAGACAACACCTTATTGACTGGGGGCTGCCCAGCTTAGGCGGGCGGTAGCTGTCTAGTGAGATACGATGATCTCTCCCACCGTCGGAAGTAGCCCCTGGCGCCTTGCTCTACGCCAATCGAGCATTAAGACTTATAACCGGCAAATGCTGCTTCCCGTGTTGTGTCACCGCTTTACGCGGTGCTGAAGTGACCTCTTCAGGGCACAAGCCTGGGCAATGGAAATCGGAGAACCAGCTGTTGCCCAGTAGCAGGTTCCCCCTCTCCACGTCGCCGATGTTGACCAAGGGAAAGGCAGTAGCCAATGCAACTTGGCATCGGTGCCGTCGCAGGAGTTGCCAGAACTATGTTGTTTACAACATGGAACTGCCTTAGGGACTCCATCTCCGGATTTGTCCTCAGGGTTTACTCCCGAAGCCTTTCCCATATGGGTATACCCGCAAGGCAGCGGAGGTTTGAGATTTAGAGTTCCCTCTCTTAGAAGAGATACCAACCAAGGCTGACGAGCCTCCTCTGCCCGGGAATCAATAAGGAGGGAAGTCTACCATTCTTCCTTCCTGGCAGTGACCATACTGATCGGATGACAGTAGCCATTGTCTCTACTGAGAGATCCTCTGCCCACCGTCACTGACTTGAAACCATAACCAACAACTATCTGTCGGCTGCTCCCAAGTCCAATCCACCACCTGCTCACATGGCTTCACGTTACCTTGTTGGGGGGGGGCTAAACGGGTACTCCACCTTGCCCAAGGGTGTCCCGTAGGCTAGCGGAGGGAAGGAGGCACCTTACTTCTCCTTTGATAGGGTTTACCCCTACCCCGCTATCCGCACCTGCATATATACGTTTATAATATACACAACACCCACACGCAACGCACACATGCACTCTCCCTCACATACACATATACCAACCCACAATCACAAACACACTAACACATATTTACTTATATACTCTCTCTCTCTCTCTCTCTCTCTCTCTCTCTCTTTCTCTCTCTCTCTCTCTCTCTCTCTCTCTCTCTCTCTCTCTCTCTCTCTCTCTCTCTCTCACGCCGATATATCCCCATGCATACATACAGCAAAGCACACACATACACTCCTTCCCATAGACACACATTCGACACATACACACGCAAATACACAGATACTCACACAGTCGTACATCCACGCATTTACATACCCAGACATACTTCCTTAAATACACACACACACACACACACACACACGAGAGAGAGAGAGAGAGAGAGAGAGAGAGAGAGAGAGAGAGAGAGAGAGAGAGAGAGAGAGAGATTTGGAGAAGGAGAGGTGAGAGAATAAAAAGAATATGACCACTTTGCAACTCATTATTATGTAATGAACGTCGAGTCAAAGTCAGTCTCGTGTCATTGATCTAATGGATGTTTGCCTTCCACATGACACGGTCCATCTCCCACCTCACTCAGCTCATAATTGTTGAAGTACTTCTTACGATCTGAATGCCTGAAGTTTTCACACCCATCTGTACCAATGTTGAAACCTTTAGCACTTCAACAATTATCATCATCATCCAGTGCCTTTGAACTGAACAAATTGCGATCTCTGACGGAATGGATCAATTCGTGTGTTGACTCTCTTCCGTGCCATGACTCAGGACTGTCAAGAATTTTATCACGCTATCTACCTCTATCTTTTATCTCTCTTTCCACAAATCTTTCCGATTGTCACAACATTTTCGATATTTATCTTTTCCAGACTTTCATGTTTATTTACACGATTCAAATATTTCACTTCCTAATTGGATTTCGTCGGTATTAATAACTACTTTTTTCATACTGAGTTCTTTTTGTGTGTGTGTGATAGATCTGGGTCGTCTTTTCCCCCTGACTTTTCCGTTCAGTGAAGTTTTAATATCTTCTTTAACATTTACATGTAAAGAGTCATATACAGTCTGTTGTGATGAGTCATTATGATAAGATTAATACGAAATAACACATAACCTGTAGGGATGTAGTTAGACTGAAATATTTCCAGAACGCCAATGACAGTTACAACGAGTAATGAGGCATCTTGAAAGAAACCAACTGCTGAAGATAACGGGTTACCCGTACACACGTAGACAATTAACATTCTTTGAAGACGTCATGCGAGGGCAGCAATTGGAATGTCTCGTAGCAAGAAGAATGTTGAAGATGGATTCAGAAAAAAAAATAACTAGAGAGAAATTGTCAGAAACTGTCGTTCAAGAATGACGTCAAAACACTTGGGGCATGTCCGTAGTGTGTATACAAGTCTCATCTATATAATAATGAAAGCCTGCCACAACATCAGCCGTACTTTCTCGAGCGGTTCAAAACTTTATTTTGTTATATTATGCAATGTTATATTAGGCAAAATCAACACTTGTGTGATGAGATGCCTGAGGTAAGCTGCCAACTTACCAACCCGGGACCGAATAAGAAACGTTGTTATCAGACAGAGAGTGGGATCAACACCTTGTGCCACATTTATCGAAAGACAGACGATTCAATGGTTTGATCATGTCGTTAGAATGCAACACCATCAACTACCAGCACTGGCCCTACATCAAAGATCATTTGCGACGAGAGCAAGAGGACACCGAAAAAAAATGGATTGACGATATCAAAGACATTGTTGAATCACACGGAATGACACTATCCAGTGCCACCTCTCGGGCGCTGGAATGCCAATTATTCCTCCCCACGACGCTTGACGGCAAAAGTGGAAGAAGATGATGATGATGATTTTACGCCGAACGACGTCTCTGCACGGGGCATTCCCATAAGTTCTTAGTTCCCCAATGCAGCAGCCATCTCAGAGTATATCTGCTCATTGTTTCTTTGAGGATGTCATAGAAATGTTTCATCTTCTGACCTCAAAAGCGGCATTGACGTGCTTGACCAGTCTTCACTTCCAGTTCGTGTAGTCGGCCTAGCGTCAGAGTATCATCAGTATCCATCAGCAGATTCCGCGCTGCATTGGGATTTATCAGCCCTGTACAAGCTTTCTTCCCGTTTGTATTGGACTCCAAGCTTTAGCTTGAAATCGTGCCACGGGGAAATCAAAGGTGGCCTATATCTAGACAGGTTGACTTTGTGGCACAGAAATACATCTTGATTTAGACAAATTTACATCGTGACATAAGAAAACATCTTGATTTATAAAGGTTGACATCGTGACACAAAGAAACATCTTCATTTCGACATGTTGACACCTTGACACAAAGAAACATCTTGATTTCGACATTTTGACATTATGGTTGACATAATGACACAGTTGACATTATGACACAAGAGAACTTCTTGATTTAGTCGGGTTCACATCGTGACATAGATAAACATCTTGATTTAGACATGTTGACATTGTTATACAAGAAAAGATTTTGATTTAGACAGTCTGACTTCGTGACACAACAAAATCTTGATTTAGAAACGTTGACATCGTGGCATCTTGATTTAGACAGGTTAGCATTGTGACACATGAAAACATCTGGATTTAGAGAGGTTGGCATTGTGACATAGATAAACATCTTGATTTAGACAGGCTGACTTTGTGATACAAGAAAACATCTTTATTTAGACAGGTTGCCTTCGTGTTACAAGAAAGCATCTCGATTTAGAAATGTTGACATTGTGATACAAGAAAACATCTTGATTTAGACAGGCTGAAATTGTGACACAAGGAAACATCTTGATTTAGAAATGTTGACACTAGATACAAGAAAACAAATTGAGTTAGACATGTTGACAACGTGACACACAAAAGAATCTTGATTTAGACAGACTGACTTCATGACACAGGAAAACATCTAGATTTAAACAAGTTGACATCGTGATAAAAGAAAACATCTGGATTTAGACATGTTGACAATGTGACACAGAAAAAAACATCTTGATTTATACAGGATCACATCGTGGCACAGGAAAACATCCTGAAAACACAGCTTAACATGAAGGCATAGGGGAATATCTTATTCTAGACAACATGACATCGTAGGGGAACATCTTGATAAAAAAAATGATAGGTAGCATGCGAGAGATGACGATCAACTCCCCTAAGACAATGGTAATTGTGCATCATTAGAGCATACTGATAGTCCTACATTGAATTAAAATATTTGTCGAATCACCTTAGCATGTCATCAGTCTAATGTTCTGTACTGTAACAAACAATAGCAGTTTGCGTCATTCGATATTACGTGTTTAAGTTTGACGTTGTTGTGTTCATATAAAGGTCAGCTTCTTTACCATTGTTAACGCCAATTAGCAAGTGAGGAACGGCTTAGCAGGCTTATTGCTAATATGAAGGTAGAATCTATTATTTGTAAAGATCTCAGTTAATTTACTCCGAGTGTATTATACGTGATACTGCCTTGCTGTTTATTTATAAATATAGTTGTACACTTTCATATCAGATCAGAGGGAGAACCCATGATTATTACAGGGCAAATAAGTGCTGAAAAGACAAGCCGCTGATAAGAAAGAAAGTAAAGGACGCTTTGTCACGCCTTGAGGCGTCTTGAGTATATGGTGCTAGCGCAATATTTGTGTAGACCAGCGTGCTCTTGATTGGTGATGTGGTCAATATCAATATTGTTGGGTTTGTAGCATGTATAGCAACGTATCTATGTGAATAAAGGACGCATTCATAATAACTACAGAAGACAATTGAGACTTTTGAACCTAAATGGTATTGGAAAATTCTTGAGATATATATTGCCAATATGCCAGATTGTCGTGTGTGTGTAAAGAATGACTGTCGTATTAGTTACTTGTTCTTCTTTACCACTTAGTGTCGTCCCTGGAGTGAAGAGAATCAACACCCACATTATTTTTAATTCAATATCTCTATTCTGGAGAAATCCAGCAGACTCCGTCCACACACTCCCTCAATCTGAAGACACCTTCCTCTCACTCTTACTCACCCCTGGATCATGCCCCCTCTCATTCTTCCCCAACATAACCTACTTGACAACTCTCGCTTCAACAAATAAAAACAAGAACATTTATTAAAGCAAAAAGTATATGTAGGAGAAGTGTATGTGTGTATAAGGTGTAGAATGTGTGACGTGTATTCTAATGGTAGACTAGTGATTTAGAAGCAAAGTCTGTAACATCATAGTGCTTAGCACACAACAGCACCATTTTTTCCGGACAGTGAACCTCACCCAGAAGATGACGACTTTCTCCAATCACTCGAACAAACAGGATGCTGGTAATCCGATAGACACTGTTTATCTTGGTCTTCACTTTACCACACGGTGAAGTTACTCTGTTTCCTAATATTTGTTTGAACTGATAGTCCTCCAATTAATTGAAATGTCACTTGGGGAAAACTCTACTGTTTATTAGTTTCTGGTTATAACATTTTCCCCTCGTTTAGAACACAACCTATTAATGTTTGTTAGGTAGATGTGTATATATATATATATATATATATATATATATATATATATATATATATATATATATATATATATATATATATATATATATATGTCCTTAGTATGCGAGTTATTAATCTTCGGTGATGAAGCTTATCACTCATTAAACACAACACTTCTGTTCATACAATTCCACTCAGCAGAAGCCAGGTTCCCGCAAACCAACTTGGGTATAAGCCCGATGTAGCGGCCTCTCAGCAACCTCTGTCTTCAGATGCTGAACTATCATTGTGTCAAACTTTGCAACTGCTTCTTCGTAGTAAACCCTCTCCCACTCACGTGGAACACTCAAGGGGAACTGTACATTGAACCTGTAGAGCAGATAACATCATGGTGAGGGCAACTCAGTCCTGACCGTAATTAGGTGATTGTAGGCCAATAACAGCACTCAGATCTATAACAGAGATCCGATCTCTGTCATACGGCCAAATAACTCAATCATATGATCTGAGACATGGCAACACCAGGAAAGACTAAAGGAACGGGTAGAAACCCAGCAGATGCCCTACTGAAGATCCTACCATTACACATTCCCCTCCTCCCTCTCAACCATCCTTAATCTCTCTAATTATTATTCCACTACATTGTCCTCAACTTCCCGAGTAAAATGATATATAACACAAGCTACTTGAAGCCACACAATAGAATACTAGTGCCGACGCTCTTATGATAATTTCTAGCACCGCACTTATAGAACATTCTATCACTAATCATAATACATTATATCACTACACAGTACTGTACTCTATTCCTAATCATACTCTTAAGTTAGATATAATTAATTGCTTACCATATGTCTATTCCTGTTGTTACTCGAGAAACTAGGCAATCCGATTGGATCTATGTCCGCGGATAACTATCACTACTAAGATAGGCTAGTCCCTCTAATATAACACAACTCGGAATTATCCCCAAGTCTACACTTCAGAATGTTTTCCTCGACTCCATCCACCTGTTTACTGCACTGGGTTTTATATGGGTGCTTGAGTGAGTCACCAGGAAGTCCAGACGCCAATCAATCCAGAATCTGGCTTTGTCCTCCTGTTTCCAGACTAACCAGAGTCAATTAGCTGTCAAGTTTCCTTTTCATCTGTGGAGTTCTTTGTCTCATCCAACAAATATCCGGGTTGTCTGTAAGCCAGAGACCTTTCTCCCATTACAGAATCCTTCTAACCTCTAGCAGGCATTCTGTCTATCACTTGCAACGACCATCTTCCGTGTTGTAGACAAATGTCGCCAGTACACACCTCTCGAACAACCTCCTGTCATCAAACTGTCGATTGTGTGTAGACAACTCTACGTGACTCCCTTTGATCTCATACACACTGTTGACCAGGTGCCGAGAATCTGTACCGACGTATTTCCCTCAGTTTGTTCACCATAACAGAGTCAATTGTGTTAGCAAAATAATGTCGGGTTTGGTTATCATCGGTCGCAACTAACAAGTTTATTTATCCTGTGACATAGATCTAAACGTTGAATAGACGTGACTTTTATGTGGCATGAATCTTGAGAAGTGGCGAAGGTTCGAGAAACTGTCCAACGAATTGTGAAAGCAATGTTCTGCAGCGGACTTGCAACATTATGATATTGAACGCATATGGGCATGTCTGAAATCTATGTCTAAGACAGACCACCATGTCTTACTGAAATGTAGTAGGTTAATGTAATTTACTCTTGATCACTACTTCAAAAACGATTTAACAAACTACTAATAAACTATATACATATTAATGGACTGTTGTTTGGGTAGAATAGAATTGCTACAGTAGTAAGGCATACACTTTAATGCGGAAATTAAGGGAGAGAATTAGTAAACGCTCTAAAAAAAAGGACACGCATCATGTAGATCTGAATATTGTATGAATAGAAAGTCCATTCACTGGAACCCACAAGGAAAATTAAATACAAGTAGACTTATTCGCAGGCGGGAGCGTCGGCGTCAGGCTAGACAGTTGTTCAGACAATGACAGGAGTGCGGTCGGTCGAAGGTTCGATGTGTGGTCGCCACGTTCGCTACGTTAGGGAAATTCTGGCCACCTGTTCCCCAGTGCCCTTATGCCTGAAAAATGTGGTGATCCTAACACTTGACGTACCAACAAGGCTTGTTTCTTGTTAAAGCACACGGGGAAGTGAATACGAGACAGGGATAACCAGTATAGGGAGGACGTGCACCCATCTGCAGGAGAACGAACGAACGAACGAATGAACAAACTTTATGTTCAAAGGGTTAAGAATTGGGCACGCAGGCCCACCTGACATTTGCCCTTCTTATCTCTCTGCTCTCATACATAAAAAGATAAAAGAGACGAGGGCGTTGCGTGAGTGGTTGAGCGTCTGTGCTCCAACGGGGATACAAAGAAGAAGAGGAAGAAGAATACACCTCAGAAGTCGCGGTGGCGCAGTGGCTAGCCAACTTGCCCGTAGACCTGGTGGACATATATTCTAATACACACCCAGGCAGACATTCATTTCTTACTTCACCTGTGCCACCAAGTCGATCCAGCCTAAAATCGGTACGTTGATGTTTTACGGGAAGTAAAGACGGCAGATGAGATATTAACCACAACATTCATGGAATGCCGAGTGGTTTATGACAATACAGAGCTTGCACCATATATGTAATACGCCTCAAAGCATTTACTTCTGTTTAAAACAACACCACTGAGATTGCGGTCCCATGTCTATATAAAGAGCAACTATGAGATAACATAAAACCGGCCTCCGTTTAGCTATTAGATTCAGGTAACATTTTCACTATCATTGAATGTAAGAAAGAGAGTGCTGAAGTGCTATGCTATAAAGAACCTATTTTGTTAGTTAGTTAGTCGACAGATCATCCTCATTGCACATCGAACCATTCAGTCCATAAGTGTTCGGATCCCCTCCTCAGCAAATGCTACAACGTGTAGCGGCTAACGACGCCAGTTCTGTGTTGGTTTATCAATCTTCTTTGGCTTCCTGCGTAGTGTTCTTGTTTGGCCACCCCTCTTTTAATTTGCTGCTCTCGCAGTCTGGCCATTGTTGTAGATTCACAGTCATCACTTGGTTCTCGCAAAAGTCTTACTTCTCGTAGAGCATTCAGAATGTCGGCCTGGTCCATGGCGCGTCCGCCCTCAACAGTAGCCTCACCTGCGAGCTTGTCAGCCCGCTCATTTCCTTGTACTCCCGCATGCCCTGGCACGAAGATGAAATTAATCTTTGCCAGTCGAGACCGCTCCAGAGGCAGCAACCAATCTCTTCGGATCGACCCCTCCTCTATCCTCTTGATCATGTTCATTGAGTCGCTAAGGAAACAAGCCCTAGTGAATGTCTGTGTCTCGAACCTATTTTGCTGTATGGCAGTGCATCTTGGAATGTAAATAAACAAATTAGGAAGAACTTGGAAGCAACAGTGACTGTTACAAATTCCTTAGACTGCCAATGTAACTAACAACGATTGTCTGAAAAAGGCTAATGAAACTAGAACATTAACGTGCAACAGTAAGAAAGAGACAAACAGTTTTCTTTGGTCACATGATGAGAAAAGTGGCGTTGGAGAACATCGTGACAACTGGAAAGATCGAGGAGAAGAGAGACTGAGGCAGAGCAAGAGAAATTATGCTGGATGGATTGGAACTGTGGCATGTAGGAATATCATCAGCAGAGTTGATCCAGAAAACCAAGGACTAAGATCTGTGGAGAGTCATGAACACTTAAGCCAACTGACATGGCACTTGATGATAATGAACTTTTTCCTGACATCAGTAACAAAACCGTAGGCCAATTTTAACTCCTTTCAACAGCACTAACCATTGAGGGGCTTCCGACGTTCAGGTTAATGCCACCCAATACCACTCGTCACATAAAAGACACTGTCAAATCCTCCCGGTGACATGTCTTTTTGATGACATGACTTTCATCTCGCTGTCTTAACACGCAACACTATTTTATTGAATTATCAGCATTTGTTCTCTTCACTTCCCGTTCCTACTGCATTCTACCATCTGTCTGTCTGTTTGTCCTTTTGTCTGTCTGTAGTCTGTTTGTCCTTTTGTCTGTCTGCTTGTCCATCTGTCTGTTTGTCTGTCTGTATTTCTCTCTGTCCTCTCTCTCCTCATCCTCCTCTCTCTTTCTCCCTCTCTCGTGCTGTAATATCGTTTTTGTCGTTCCCTTTGCCATTCTCGATTACCCCTCTATGCTCCATAGCTCTCTCTCCGTATTAACGTGATCAATAATATAGAAAAGTTGTGAAATGTACTTTTACACAAAATGTCTCTCATAATTCTCGCCCCGCTTTTTCATCAAGAGAATATATGAGGATATGAACAGAACATGCTATCTTATAAAACATAACACAACACAGTATATAACACACACACACACACACACACACACACACACACACACACACACACACACACACACTACACAAACATACGTACGCACGCGCGAACACACTCTCACAAACACACATGTCCAGAAGCAGTTTTCTGCTAGGGGTTTGTGGTGTGATTGCGTCATCACATTGTGTAGGCCTGGATGTATGGGGGAATAGGTGGCCAGAGTGTGCCTCTGTTGGCGGACGACGGACTCAGGCGTCGACCTCTAGTGCGACCGCGTAGTTGTATAACATATTGTTTTATTTTTGTGTGGATGCTCATCACAGTTGTCAATGTATGTGTGTGAAAGTGTGGGAGTTTGTGTATATTAGTTTGAGGGAATGTGTGAAAGAGTGTGTGTATGCGTGTGTGATATTTTATGTATGACTGAATATAAATGGCGTTAGAGAGAGAGAGAGAGAGAGAGAGAGAGAGAGAGAGAGAGAGAGAGAGAGAGAGAGAGAGAGAGAGAGAGAGAGAGAGAGAGAGAGAGAGAGAGAGAGAGAGAGAGAGAGAGAGATGGATAGAGAAAATGAGAGTATTAATGAGTGAATGATTTAGTGTCTGTGATTGTGAGGGGTATATGTCTGTATATATAAGGAAGTATGTGTGGGTTTGTGACTGTGTGGATGTACGACTATGTGAGTATTTGTGTATCTGAGTGTGAAAGTGTGTATATGTCCATTATGTCTGTATGGGAAGGAGTGTATGTGTGTGCTTTGCTGTATGGTTGAATGAGGATACATGGGCGTGAGAGAAAGAGAGAGAGAGAGAGAGAGAGAGAGAGAGAGAGAGAGAGAGAGAGAGAGAGAGAGAGAGAGAATGTATGGATGTGATGTATAATTAAACTTTTGTTAGTCAGTTTGTGATTGTAAGTGGATATATGTGTATGCGTGGGAGTGTGTATGTGTGAGTTGTTGAGTAAGTTCATAACTTTGAGAGTTTGCGTAAATGATGTAAGTATGTATGCAGGTAATTATGTATGTGTTTGTGCATGTGCAAGTTTATGTATGTCTGCCTGCCTATCTCATAACATGGTAATGGGCATTGTTTATGTTTACAAAACTAATTTCACAATTTTACCCGGTATGTGAATGTAACATACACAATAGATAATTGATGTACGAATGATGGGTGATTGGAAGAGCCGACGGGCGTTTATGGCCAGTTCGGCACCCTTTACAAAATAAAGTTTGTTTGTTAGTTCGTTCGTGCTCACGACATCATGTCATGTCATTATATAACCGAGAGAGTAGATGAAAACATGAACAAAACATGTTATTTTATGAAACAAAACAAATAGAACATACTGTATATCAGTGGTGTGATAGTCAGCACATTATGAAGGCCTTGATGAACGGAGGCCTTAGTGACCGATCTTTTCCTCTGTTGGCGGACGTCGAATCCTCGTTTGACCGTGCTCATGACATTACGAGGTGAAGTCAATAAGTACGTCAGAAATGGCTGTAGAAAAATAACTAAATATGATAACAACTTGAAACCAGTTTATTTTTATACATACATTGTCCCTTTATTTCTCAACATAGTTTCCACCAACATTGATGCACTTATCCCATCGTTTTATCAGTCCTCCCAAACCGAGTGCACAGAACTGCGTTGCTCTGTTTTATAAACCACGAATTCACTTTACATTTAACTTCGCCGTCATTCTCGAAATGTCTCCCCCTAGGTGGGTTTTCAGTGGACCAAAAAGGTGAAAATCGCTAGGGGTTAAGTCGGGGCTGTAAGGTGGATGTTCCAGAACTTCCCACCTTAGTTGGTTAATTTTCTCCTGAGTTAATCGAGCTGTATGTGGTCTGACATTGTCATGAAGAAGCAACACTCCTTGAGAAAATATTTCTACCCATCCATGCGCCGCTTTACGGGACAAAACATTTGTCAGCATAAACAGGAATGTCTTTTGCAGGTTGTCAAAAAACGCACAACAGCACATTGCTCTTTGGTAAGCACAGTCGCCATTTTGTTTATGCGCTACGATCCGCATGAGACACCTAGCGCCACCTGAAGAACGGGGAATATAAAGTTCGATGTTGGTGTCACCAAATGACACCTGTAGAAAACACCAACTACATTTACCTGCCATCCCACAGAACTGTGTGACTTACTTATTGACTAGCCCTCGTATATAAGGACTATATATATGTATATATATATATATATATATATATATATATATATATATATATATATATATATATATATATATATATATATATATATATATATATATATATGCACTGAGTACAGTTATAATGCACAGTATGAGAGGCAACGTAGCGTAGTGGCTAAACTCTCGACTGCCTGGCCTGTATTCGCGGATTCGATCTGCTTCGAGTGGATTCTAATTGTTAAAATCAACCAGCAAATTTATTGGGAAGTAGCAGCGGGTGCTGTGACACTGCCCATCTCACCACCTACCGACACACCCAGTGGCTGAAAATAAATCATAATCTACTGTTGTACCGACTAGCATTGGCAGTCGTATTTCTTCACATTTAACTGTCATTTACTGCCAATATAGTACCTTGCGGTGTATGGCAGAGGGGTCTTTGAGCCTGAGGAATAAAGGCCGCCTGGCTAGTGCAGTCGCCGCGAACTGTGCAGGTTAGAATTTTCTTTTTGCCCCGGACGGAAAAAAATCCCGCACCTTACCGGGGATCGAACCCGGGTCTCCCGAATGAGAGTCCGGCGTTCTATCCACTCGGCCAGCCACTCAAGAATTACGACGGAGTCAGAATCAGAGAGCTCGCGCTGAAACTTCTGTGTGCTCTGATGGCGAGGTAGGTGCTTCAAACCCTACGTCGACATTAAGAGGAACTTAAACATTAACTTCTCGTTCAGAAAGCGATGGTAAACCACTAAACGTACATTTGCCTAGGAAATCAATCTGGGGTTGATCGCGCGTTATGAAAAGGGCATGTAACATGTTTTGTAACAATCTCCAGTGCAACGTAATAATTGTGTGTATTCACAGACATGCAACATGTTTTGTAACAATCTCCATTAGTATTAAATTATGTGTTCACAGACATGCAACATGCTTTGTAACAATCTCCAGTACAACGTATTAAATTAGTGTATTCACAGACATGCAACATGCTTTGTAACAATCTCCAACAAAGCGTATTAAATTAGTGTGTTCACAGACAAAACCCTTGTTGACAGGATGGATGGCAGGACAGAGAGACATAGTGAAAGAGAAATAACAGACCACATTCGGTGACAGTAACACAAGATTCGGTGACATACTTAACTCGTATCCACCTGTCTGATATCCGTACACGTGAAAGAGATAGAATGCTACTGTTAACACAAACAAAAGCACTGTAAAATTGTATTGTATAGTGTGTGTTTTTTTTTTGGTTGCCTCAATATAAAATTCAATATCTCAGTAACCAATTGAGGGAAAATGATGAGATTTAGCATATAACCTTATAACTATGTCCACCCAACAAAACAAATTGTTGTTCTGGAGATTGTACAGCAGATTTCAATGTTTGGTTATATGCGGTATATATATATTTTCCCCCCACACTCATTCCATCATTTTAAGAGTATTACCGTTTCAACAAGACACACCCCCAAATTTTTGAAATTTGTCTGCGCGGTTTTGCTTTTGGCAGACTGAGGGAATCGTGGCGGGGAGCTATCTATCTATCTATCTATCTATCTATCTATCTATCTATCTATCTATCTATCTATCTATCTATCTATCTAACTATCTATCTATCTATCTATCTATCTATCCATCCATCCATCCATCCATCCATCCATCCATCCATCCATCCATTCATCCATCCATCCATCCATCCATCCATCTATCTATCTATCTATCTATCTATCTATCTATCTATCTATCTATCTATCTATCTATCTATCTATCTATCTATCTAATCTACCTACCTGCCTGCCTGCCTGCCTGCCGGCCGGCCGGCCGATCGACCGACCGACCGATATCTATCTATCTATCTATCTATCTATCTATCTATCTATCTATCTATCTATCTATCTATCTATCTATCTATCTATCTATCTATCTATCTATCTATAAATCCATCCATCCATCCATCTATCTATCTATCTATCTATCTATCTATCTATCTATCTAATCTACCTACCTGCCTGCCTGCCTGCCGGCCGGCCGACCGGCCGACCGACCGACCGACCGACCGACCGACCGATATCTATCTATCTGTCTATCTATCTATGTAACAATGCGTGTATACAGTGGATCAACAAGTTCAGTTAGGTTATTTTAGAACAGGCTTTATTGGTACATGGTGGTTGATACAAAATCTCGATACAATCAAGTATGATGTTGACTTCTCTTCTCTCGTCCTTGGTGTTAACTAACTACCCCAACAACAAGCCACGTCACGACTTGAGCATCCTTCTAGCTGTTCTATCTTGATGCTCAAGCGTGCTGTAGGCTTGCACACCTAAGCTGATACAGATATGATATTCATTCTGCTACACCTTCCTGTCTTTGAAAAGACTTTTCCCCTTCAAAAGTCTTAACTCCTAACCCCTCTATCCTACACCTTCTCTCCTTACCTCCCATAATTTCTCTAATCCGCCCCAAACTAACTCTATTTTAAGTAAATATTTCATTCTATTTGTAACTCTTCCCCCTGTCACATAGTAAACCACTATGAACTTCTTCTTCGTTCCTGGCTCTTCAAAGTTTCTTTACAAAATATATATATATCATAAGAACGTCTCATATCAATCGTTATCGTACCGTTGACATTATGAAATCTCTCACTCTTTCACCACAAAGGATAGACAGAAAAATGTAGTTAGAAAAAGTAAAGAAGGGGTGCGCACCCAAATTTATGAAAAGTATAAAGGAATGAATAGTCAACACAATCACATTTACCTCTCTTGCCAACGAAAAAACTTTTGTAAAAGTTTTTTAAAATATATCTTATGAAATACATCTTTGTTCACTATAAATTAAGTTGATCTAAGTTTTCTCAACATTTATATACTCAACATTTATATTGCCATCCACAACCTTGTCTATATTTCACTTATCTCACCTTCAACCACGAACCAATGTTCATATTCCATGAACATTTTAAATTAATTAACGCTGTTTTTTCACAGCTCCTATATCTTGCCCCCTCACATCCCGTGATACGCTTCCTTGTTTATCTATTCCATATACCCAACCTTATAAGCTGCCATTCACAGCCCCCCTTTTTTCTATTCTCTATTAACCAACTATCATATCGTTACTCATAATATGGTATCCAATCCATATATCTTCAAATAATGCTGACTTTAATGCAGCTCCTATTTTAACTTTCCCATAACCATCCCCGGCATATGTTTCTAATACTTCATAGCCATATCAACCTCTTCATGCTGATTATCACAGCAACAGAATATACCCATGAACATATTATTCACTAAGATAATGTGTCTCTCTACTAGTCCTCAGTAGTTTGTTACTTTTTTTTTCTGAACGAAGGGTACTATATAAAGTCCCGTGTACTGGACAAAACCATAACTCAACTTAACCAACACATTTATAAACAAGGTAATTCTTATTTAACACACAAGACATTTCACTTAAATTATGAGTTAAGCGAAATAAAATCACAACAGGACATCATACCCCCCCCCCCCCAAGTTTTTATACATCATTTATGTTCCCCTCATATTAAATAAAGATATCAACTCATTCAAGGAAAAACATATTTTAAAATAATATAACACACATCCTATCTATTGTTAGTCTCTTTTATGGACTAACAATAACTTATTTATCTATTTAAGAAAACTCAAGAAGTCAAAACATAAAATCAATCGGCAATAAAATTACATGGGAAAAAAATATATGTTTCACTCGAATTTACATCCATATTAGTTATCTTAATACCTAAATATGTCTACTCCTCAAGACGATTTATTATAAGTATCAATAGAACTCTTTTCTATGACCATTGTGTCCTATACATCATCAAGTCTCTCTTTCCTTTTTAAATCATGAAATTTATATCTTGCTATCTGCAGTATTTTCTATCAATTTATCTCCTACGTTTCCATTTCTTCAATATCTCCAAGTTCCTTTGAATAAGTGCTATCTCCACATCAATATCTTCTTCTTCGTATAACGTATTAGTTTCTTCCATACTACCATTTGATTCTGACTTTTCATCCATTTCCTCTTCTTCATCTGTATGTCTCTCGCTAGCAGCCGCTAATTTCTTCCGTTCAATATCCCATCTAATTTGTCTATCATTATTTCTTAACGACCTTTCTAGTAGAGGCATATCCTCGCCGCTTGATGAGTAATCTCTAATTCTTCTCTGTCTTTTCACTTCTTTTTCCCTTGTCTCTCTATTCTCCTTTTCACTGCTTGTCTAGTATTTTTAAATGGGGCGTTTACCTCTTCTTCATAGATTCTGCACTATCATAATAACCCTAATTCCTATGTTTCTCTTTTATTATCGTTTTCGGCATTGTCTGTTCTTGAGTATCATCACAAACTGGAGTTGTTATTAACTGACTTTGTGCTGGATTCTTTTCTAAAAATCTGGCGTTATTTTAGCTCTTCACGACTTGTTCATCTAATTACGGTGTCTGAAAAATAATTATTATTAAATTATGTTTTCCTTTTCATCCTCTCTTTTTTTAAATGCTCTACGTGTGCCCCTTTCCCAGTCCCCTGATTGGTTTTTTTTACTGTACGATACATTTCCTAGCTTTTTTAAAAAGTAATAACCTGGAACCCCAAAGAGCTCAACTTTGAGTTCCTTTAGCTTCTTGTAATAAACCCCATCACCCAACTTTAAACTCCGTAATTTTTTACAGTTTTTGTATTTTTTCTGTCTTTCTCTAGCTTTTAAATTTTATTTTTCTTTTAAACTTACATGGCCCCATGATTTTTTGTTGATGACCCCTTGAAAGTCTTCCCCCCTATATTTTCGTCTTGGTTTTTAAAGATTATTATAGGTGTATTGGTCTCTCCCCGGGATTAAATAAAATGGTGAAAAACCCCCTGCTCTCATTTTGATTTGTGCGTATAGCGCTAAGCGCAGGTCCTAGGAATGATCCCAATCTTTTTATGTTCGTCGACAATCTTTTCTTAAACACGACAATGTCCCATGTTGTCTTTTTTTCTTAGCATTTTAAAAAGGTCTTAGTATGAGGTCTTTATTGTCTTATATTTAAATTTTTTAAAAACTTTTCAAATTTTTATTCACAATTTTTTACCAATCCGTAAGTACAATCTGTGGGCAACAAACCCTTTGGTTTATTTTTAAAAAAA
>JACEFZ010022594.1:0-29701 GCA_014155875.1 Cepaea nemoralis
AGAAAAAGATCGATACTTTGAAGTATGACGTTCATTTCTGGATTGGCAAGGAGAGTACACAGGTAAAATGAGCATTATAATATCTTGGTTTCTCTATGTAGTATTTTAATCATTAAAAAGGTGAGTGTGTAACATTGACTGCATCATTTCTTGGTGTTTCATGTGTGTAGGCTTTCTGCTTATATCTGTCACTCTTCCGCTTGTATTTCTCTGTTTCTGTGTCTGTATAGAACAAGAATCACCTTGGCAAAAGTAGTCTTTTGCCAGATAGGAAACATCCATCCATCCATCCATCCATCATGTGCCATGCCAATAAGCGTGGGTGGTCATGTTCTGCCATCTCACTTGATCATCAGAGTCGTGGATCAGCTCCGTGTTCCTGTCTCGACCATGCCATGTGACCAAGCCTTCCAGGTATTTACTTCTCGGTCTTCCCCTTGGTCTCTTCCCTTCAATTTTGCCAGTCGTCACCAAGTTCTCCAAGTCTTTTCTTCTCATAACATGCCCAAGAAATTTTGACTGTCTACGTCTAATGACTCTAATCAGTTTACGATCTTCATTTGTTTCTTGAAGGACTTGTTCATTGGTTTTTCTGTCTGTCCTGGTATTCTTTGCATTTTCCTCAGAAACCACATTTCCACAGCCATCAGATGTTTTTCAGCTTGACTGCTCATTGTCCACGCTTCACATCCATACAAAAGTACAGGTTCTATGTAGCACTTCAACACTCTTTTTCTAGTTTCAATTGATATCTTTTTATTGGTCAGTATGTTTTTCATCTTGCAAAAGGCTACCTTCAGCAATGGCAATGTTTGTTCTAATCTCTTCAAGGCATCTTCCATCAGATGTTATGACTGTTCCGAGAAACTGTATCGATTCACTTTGCTTAAGAATATGCCCATTTACTCCTATATCACATTGTGGTATTTCCTTCTTCCCTGTGATGACCATAATCTCCATCCATCATGTGCCATGCCGATAAGCGTGGGCGGTCATGTTTTGCCATCTCACTCCATCACCAGAGTCGTGGATCAGCTCCATGTTTCTGTCTCGACCATGCCATGCCATAATCTGTGTCTTCTTAATATTCAGTTCTAACCCTAGTTTTTCACTGTGTGCAACAACTGCATCTACTAAATTTTGCAAGTCCTGTTCATTGTCTGCGATCAAGATAGGAAGCATACTCATCAATAAAAAGTGTGCCTGGCTTTCTGTTCATATCTGTCACCATTTCACTTGTATTTCTCTGTGTCTATGTCTGTACAGAACAAGAATTAATTAATTTGTTGCGTATCCCTTACGGGACGTTGCAGTCAACACCAGCATTTTCAGCTGCTGTTGATGTACTAGGCAAGTGTTACGTTCAGTAGTTTGCCATTGCTTTCTGAACGACCGGCCCCTATACCTTTTTCGAAAAAACCAGCAGCGCCGTGTTTCGAACCCGGGTATACGGGCTCACAAATTGCGTTCGCAAGCCCTTAGCTACAGAGACCGATAGATAGCATCAGCAAAAGTAGTCAATAAAAAGTTGCTGATTGCAGTTTTAAAAGAAAAGAATGTTTAAGTACAATCAGAGTTTGTCAGCTAGAAGTGAAAGGCAACCAGCGCAATTTAGAGCACATCACCCATATAGTGCCATTTGGTCTATACAAATGTGAGATTAGCACTATGTCCCCAGTGCACCTCAAGGTGTGTAAACAGAGTCCTTTACTTGTTACAATATACCCAGTTTGTCTACAGGTGTGGAGACGGGTCCTTTGCTATTTAAAAAAAAATTATGGTTATAAAAGAGGAGGCTCCATGGCAAAGGAGTTATGAACACAATTTACAATTCCGCATAGCACAATCGAAACAAGCTGTGGGCGATTTGGAAACAGGCCACCTTGTGATTGTTTTCATACAATGGCATCAGTGCTGGCTGTTCAAAAAGCAATGGTAAATTACTTAACGTAAACTTACAAGAAATCACTAACAGTTATAAAAGAATAATTAGAAGGATAACCAGGGACTAAAAGAATAAAAAAGAGTTTAGAAAAAATGCTAGTCACACTTACTGTCTTCCCAGCACTGACCCAAATACAGATGTTCTGGTCTTGAAGTGGTCAGTCCTGTCACTCCAAAATCCTGTCATTGTATCAGCCGTGGGATTCCCTTGACTTGTATTGTATATGCAGTTTACGAAAACTTGGCTAAAACATCAGCCAGTTTCTAATGACAGACAGCAAGGAGGTGTGTATGCTTTATAATAAGTTGAGTTGAGTCAAGAACATCTCGGCACTCAGAACATTCCCATAGTGCTCCATCCTAATCTTCAACAGCCAGCATAGAGTCCCAATATTAATAGTACCAACAGTAGTCTGATTATGTGTACGTCTGGCCCCTCCTCGGAGCCCCGAGTGTAAGCTAGATTCTCTGTACACTCCCTGCAGTACCATGCCCTCCAGGCTGTGTTGATCCAGCTCTTCAACTGCACTGTACACACGATCCCGAAGGGCCTCGACCATGCTGCCTCATCATGCACGAATATCCCACAAAGGGGGGCAGACCCAGCCAATCTGTTTGCCTGCTTTTTTCCCACCACACCAGCATGTCCTGGGGTAAAGAAATCCAACAGATGCTCTCTTTTTTATTGTTGAATAGAAGCCTGTCACTCTGCCCGAAGCATGTGCAGTAAGGGAAGGAGAAAGTAAGGTGGCAGAATGGCTTGGAGATCATATAGTCCAACTCAGGCTTGCACAAACAGGGTCTGTTTCACTGTCTAGACTACATATTATATAAATTAAGATGCTCCCTGCAGCCGATGCCAGCAAGCTGTTGCTCCTCAAATATGACGGAAAACAATATGCAACGAACATGTTGGTAAAACGAATGTCGGCTCAATTTGGAGCAACAGGAATAATGATCAACCTGTGAACCGTGATAGACTGAATCCGGACTAATGGCTGACAAAGTTCAATGCCGTTTAATGAGCATATATTTACAAAGTCAACTTGCTATATCTGCCGGTGATTCCCTCGAAAGTGCCTGTTATTGCCAGGTCAGCATCCGAGCTATAGGATCACAAAATACTGAGATAAGTATATTACTGACCTGCATAACTAAAACCCATTGTCGTGATTCAGATAACACGAAGTATCACCTTGAGGATGACCATTCTGTCCTTTCGTTGTTTCTCCTCTCGTCTAGATCGTGTCCTCATTTCCTTCACACATAGAATACTTATCCATGTCCCTTATTGGTCCATCACTGGATTCATACTAGATACTAGCTTCAAGCCACTCCAATTTATGCCACAGCCTTCAACATATGACTTCTCCTTTCATGTCCTTTTCCCCGTCTGTTGTTGTCAAACAACGTCACTCCTTTGTTTACATTGGTGCGCACTCGTGCCTATGTGTGCTTTTACCTATCGGGTTTTCCCGATCTTGTCTAACCATCATCATCATGTGTGAATACTATGTGGCAGCCGAGCAGTGCAGATCCTGCCAATCTGTCCGCCTGCTATTTCCCACCACACAAGCATGTCCCAGGGAAACATCCAACAGATGCTCAATATTTTTTATTGTTGAATTAAAGCCTGCCAACGGAAGATTGTACCATAGCAGACACTGCAAATGAGGTGTGAAGTGTTGGACCATCACATATTCTAGTCATGATGTAATGATATGTGGTGTGAAGTGTTGGACCATCACATATTCTAAGTCATGATGTAATGATATGGGGTGTGAAGTGTTATACCATCACATATTCTAGATTATGATGTAATGATATGGAGTGTGAAGTGTTGGACCATCACATATTCTAGTCATGATGTAATGATATGGAGTGTGAAGTGTTGGACCATCACATATTCTAGTCATGATGTAATGATATGAGGTGTGAAGTGTTGGACCATCACATAGTCAAGGTAATGATGTAATGATATGGGGTGTGTAGTGTTGGACCATCACATACTCTAGATAATGATGTAATGATATGTGATGTGAAGTGTTGGACCATCACATATTCTAGGTAATTATGTAATGATATGGGGTGTTAAGTGTTAGGTCATCACATATTGTAGTCATGATGTAATGATATGGGGTGTGAAGTGTTGGACCATCACATATTCTAGGTCATGATGTAATGATATGGGGTGTGAAGTGTTGGACCATCACATATTCAAGTCATGATGTAATGATATGTGATGTGAAGTGTTAGACCATCACATATTCTAGTAATGATGTAATGATATGGGATGTCAAGTGTTGGACCATCACATATTCTAGGTCATGATGTAATGATATGGGGTGTGAAGTGTTGGACCATCACATATTCTAGTCATGATGTAATGATATGTGATGTGAAGTGTTAGACCATCACATATTCTAGGTAATGATGTAATGATATGGGGTGTGAAGTGTTGGACCATCACATATTCTAGGTAATGATGTAATGATATGGGGTGTGAAGTGTTGGACCATCACATATTCTAGTCATGATGTAATGATATGGGGTGTGAAGGGTTGGACCATCACATATTCTAGTCATGATGTAATGATATGGAGTGTGAAGTGTTGGACCATCACATATTCTAGTCATGATGTAATGATATGAGGTGTGAAGTGTTGGACCATCACATATTCTAGGTAATGATGTAATGATAAGGGTTGTGAAGTGTTTGGTCATCACATATTTTGGGTCATGATGCACTGACAAGGGGTGTCAGTTCGCTTCCCCATCACCTTTCCTCGCCAGAAAATATCTGAAACTATTTATACTACTCAACACTTCAAGTCTATGTGACCTTTTATTCAGTGAAATGAGGGATTCTTTGTGATATGTGATGGTAAGAGCAGCCGTTTTTGAATGTTACCAATTATCGATCCACGTCAGCGTGAGAATTAGCCATGCGGGGCTAACAAGTGATAATCACCACGCACGCCCTACAGAAGGGCCGGCGCTTTTATTTACTCCATTATTGTGCTGAATTTACACACTCTCAACTGTCAAGTTTATGTGACTGTTTATTTAGTTAAATGAAGATTTCATTGTGATACGTGAGGTTAAGAGCATCCATTTTTGATTTTTACCAATTACTGATTCACGACAACGTGAGACTTAACTATGTGTGACTAGCAAGAGATAAGCGCCACGCACGATCTACAGAAAGGCCTGCAGTTTTATTTACTCCTTGCCTTGTCGAGCTGCCTATATTGCCAACATGTCCTCCAACTTACGATCATCAACTGTGTCAAAGCGATGTGAAAATGTAAACAAAAACAAGACGGGACAAAAGTTAGTTAGCACGCCAGCTCAGCGACTGAATCGATCATCTTCATCGCCAATATCCATCACGTTGTCTAGTGAACAATCAGACACTGATGTCCAGCTGGACAAACAACACAATTCGCCAGCTCAATCTTATCAAACTAACACATCATCTTCAAAGACGCTTTCTTCGGCCGAAACACAGAGCCACAATGATTGTTGTCGTGATCTAATTCAGGCTTTGGAGACGAGGTTAAAAGATTTTATTACCAACAATACCACTAACATTATTGCGGAGTTTAAAAAAGAAAACATTCTTCTTCGAGAGGAAATCCGAATTCTTCAAGAAGAGAAGGAGACTTTTAAAACATCCATACATGCCTTGAAACTAAAGCGTGCACAGTCATTTCATAAAAGTGCACAAACAGAAAGTATCCATGGTGTTGTAGATGCGTGTGTTACCAGTGAATGTTCGTCGCATAATGACACACAGATAGTTTCTACAAGCAACAAAACCACCACTAAACCTGTAGAACGCACACCATCTATCTACCCCATCGATGTGCATGTCAGCAACAGGTTCCAGGTCTTAAGTGTAGACTCTCCAGCAGCAGACTTGGAATCACAGAGCTCAGTCGTTACCACTACTGGATATCAACAACCAACGCAAGCAAGCTATAATAAACAAGAACACAAGAAAGACGACAGTGACCAGTGGCAAACACAGTCCAAGCGGACACGCCAGCAGCGTGAAATAACCATAGATCACAGTGCAACACATATCGTCATTGGAGACTCCTTGCTGAAGGGAATTTATAGTGATCGCATGTCATCTTCTGACAGCGAATCAACTTCAATCTATCCTGTACCAGGCGCTGACATTGACAGGCTGACCGCTACACTGCGACGATTCCAAGTGAACGTCCGAATTAGGAGAGCAACAGTCCATATTGGTGTTAATGACATAATGGATAATAAAATCATCAGCACCTCACAACTAGCTACATTGGAGGTGCTGTTGCGCAATAGATTTCCGAAATCATCTTTGTTTATTTCATCCATCATTCCACCATGTTACGGGTTCCAGCGTCGTACTGCCGATGTTGCTAATCTAACGTTATATAAATTCTGTAAAAATAATAGCATGAATTTCATAAATAACACCCCTTACTTTACGTCACCGTCCGGAGCTCCTAAGAAAAAACTATACAGGGATCAAATACATTGTTTCAAGCTAGGAAGTAGCTTCCTAGCGAAGAACATAAAATATCCCGAACGTGCACAACAACCAGCACCAGTTACAGGAGTAAACCGAACTTCACCTCCGGCAACAGCCATCTCACTGTGTTCAGAAAACACTCCTTCTCTTCCCACACCACCCTTGCCTGTACCCCAGGAACACAATGTTGTGAATAGCAACCCAAGCTCCTATCCAAATGTTGCTAAATATGATACTTTGTTTCCTACCTTGCCCGTAAAACAGTCTCCCTCTATGATGCCAAAGGGGACACCGTTAAACAATGGTGCTGTACCGTCGATGCCTGCTTCCAATGTAGGCACTTCCAGTGACACTCATAGCAATCCCTCGCTGGATGGTAATCTACAACCCTATGAGTGGAACCGTCAACTTCAGCAGCTAATGCGATACAATCCTGCAGCCCTGCACCAAGCATTCATGATATCACTCCAGCAAAGACATTTTCCTGCCCCCTCTAACAGCCTTAACTATTTCTAAATAAAGTTTTAAAATCCATGCAATTTGTATACCACAAGCGATATCTTCCTTTTAGTTTGTAATGTTCGCTAATCACGATCAGTGGCTCAGCAATAATGGTCTATATATAGGCCATCTCAACATCTTTCATCTGCTCAACAAATTACCTGAGCTCTCGGTAATACTGTCCAAACAGTTCCATGTGTTTGGAATCACAGAAAGTCGTCTTAATGACAAAATAACCGACTCCGAAATCTCACTTAAGGGGTTTAAAGTAATTCGGAAAGATGCAAATCAAAAATTAGAGACAGGTATTGCTGTATACATTTCCAATTCTCTCAACTGGTCCCGTAGAAGTGATCTCGAGACAGTAGAGATAGAATGTGTTTGGTTAGAGGTGAAGCCAGCCAGCCAACAGCCGTTTCTCATTGGATACCTATATAGGAATCCTTGTGCCGGGTACAGTTGGTATGACTGCTTCACTACAATGATGGATAGAGTGTTTACAGCAGGTAGAGAAGTTATGATACTAGGTGACTTCAACATAGATATTAGTAAATCTAACCAGACATGGGACGATATCATTCTTTCTTACAATTTCAAACAACTAATAAACTGTCCTACAAGGGTTACTGACACATCCTCAACTATAATTGATCATATATATGTTACTTGTCCAGATAATATTATTGAATGTTCTGTTCCTGTTTGTACAGTTAGTGACCACTACCCGGTATGTTGTACATGGTCAAGAATTGGGTTCAAACCTCTTAAACATAAACATGTAAGTATCAAATTTAGGAATTATAAAGCATTCAACCAAGATTTAGTTTTGCAAGACTTAAGAAAAGCAGCCCTTGATCACGTTTACCAACTTCCTGACCCGGACGATGCATTAGCTTTCTGGACGAAGACAGTCTACAATGTGTTCGATAAACACGTGCCAATCAAAGAAGTTCGAGTCAAAAATCAACATAAATCCCCATGGGTCACTAGAGAAGTGCTGGAAATCATGAGAGAGCAAGATACAGCACACAAAAATAAAGACTTCATCAATTACCGCAGACTAAGGAATAAAGTTAAATATGAAATTCGTAGGGTAAAAAAAGATCATTTTAAAAATTTGATTGTAGATAATTCAAACAGTACAAATATATGGAAGGCTATTAACTTGCTAACCAATAAGAAACGCCCTACAGAATCAGCAATACCAAATTCTATAACATGCGATGAATTCAGTTGGTTCTTTCAATCAGAAATAGAGAATCTAAAGTCTTCAATACCAGACTCATCATGTAATTTAAGTTCACTGGCATCATTCTGTGAGGAGAAGTGCGCCAGAAATATTCCCGCTGAGATTCCTTTAATGTCTGTTGCAGACGTTTATAAATATCTCTTGAACCTCAAATCAACAAACTCACACGGCCTAGATGGTATCAGTAATAGAATTCTTCGTTGTGCTGCACCAGTCATTAGCGAGTCCTTAACGTTCATATATAACCAGTGCCTGGCCAAAAACTACTTTCCATCTGCATTAAAAATTGCTAAAGTGTTTCCGCTTATTAAAAATGGCTCAATCGATAATAGCGTTTTGGGTAATTATAGACCAATTTCCTTACTATCGTCGCTATCAAAATCACTAGAAAAACACATTCATAAAATAACGTTACACCATTTAATTAACAATGATCTAATAATTAACAGTCAATCTGGGTTTCGACCTAAATATTCTTGCCATAGTGCTCTAACAAAAATGACCGATAACTGGCACTTAAATATCAACAACGGTAGAATTTGTGGAGCGGTGTTTGTAGACTTTAAAAAAGCTTTTGATATGGTAGATCACGTTATTTTAATTAGAAAACTAAAACAAATGACGACAAGCACCAACATGGTGAACATAATTACGTCATTTCTATCCGACAGGCAACAAGTCGTGTCCTTCAACAACTGTCTATCAAGACCCACACAGCTTAATATTGGTGTGCCTCAGGGCTCAATACTAGGTCCGCTGCTTTTTGCAGTTTATATTAATGATCTTCCTTTATATATCAATACAACTTGTGATCTATTCGCAGACGACTGTACTATATATACTAGTCAAGAAAACCGTAGTGAATTAGAGAATTCTTTACAAAAGGAACTTGATAATCTTACTAGATGGAGCAATGAAAACCGCATGCAAATTAACATCGACAAAACCAAATCCATGCTAATAACGACCAGACAAAAACTACAGACACTAGCCATAACTGGATCACCGCTCGAACTCCGCATGGGCACGTTACCTATAGTTAATGTGACTGAACATAAAACACTAGGGCTTTTAATAGACAGCCATTTGAACTGGAGCTCTCATGTTCACTGCTCTTACCAAGAAAATAGCACAAAAAGTTTACCAACTTGCTAAAATTCAGCACTTCCTGGACGAAAGCACACGAAAAATATTCTATACATGCTATATCCAATCACATCTCGATTACTGTTCCACAGTTTGGGATGGTTGCCCTAAATCTAATTTAAAACGACTATGTTCTCTACAAAACCGCGCTATTCGTCTGGTTTCTGACATAAAGCACGTTGAAAGTAATAATTTGTACAGTCATCTAAGACTTCTACCACTACAAAAGCGCTTCCTTTTCAACAAAGCCAAATTAGTGAATAAAATTATATCTCAAAATACCCCAGAGTATCTTCTGCCGCTGATTCAATCTAATGCAATGAACAGCAAGCGCCTAAATTTGTTACATGTCTCAAAGCCTAGATTGGACCTATACAAAACATGTTTCGCCTATTCTGGTGCTCACTTATGGAATGATCTGCCTCCAGATCTGAAAACTCCAATGAGTCCCTACACATTTAACCGAAAACTCTTTCAATACTTAATCCATACCGACTATATGCCACCATAATTCATTTACTGGTATAATTGTTCAGTATAATTGTTTAACTATAATTGTTCACCATATATGTGTGTGCGTGTGGGAGCGAGAGAGAGAGAGAGAGAGAGAGAGAGAGAGAGAGAGAGAGAGAGAGAGAGAGAGAGAGAGAGAGAAAGAAAGTGGGTGTCAGTGAGAGGGAGAGAGTGAATGCGTGTGTGCGCACGTGCATGCATGTGTGTGGAGAGAGTGATTGAGCGAGAAATGGTGGGGGAATGTGTCAGTGCATGCATTCGTACGTGTATGTGTGAGAGTGAGTGAGGGAGTGTATGCGTGCGTGCATGCGTTCATGTGCATGTGTTCATGTGTATGTGTATGTGTGAGAGAGAGTGTGATTGAGAGAGTGAGTGTGTGTGTGTGTGAAGGATTGTGTGTTAGAGAGTGAGACAGTGGGAGAGTTGATGTGTTAGTGTGTGTGTGTGAGCGCGCACATGTGTGTGAGTGTGTGTATATGAAAGAATACAGACGGAGAGAGAGAGAGAGCTGAGCAGATGCATGTCATGTAACACGCATGTTATGTAACACGCGAATCCATATGTTTGTGTATTCTCATCTGTCATATTATCAGTTAAATACCATTTGATTTTATCATGCATAATATAAACTCATGTTCATTATTGTAGTTAGAGTCAGTGAGTGGGAATGAGAGAACGAACGAACAGAACGAACAAACGAACAGACTTTATTTTCAAAGGGTAACAAATTGGGCACGCAGGCCCGTCTTACATTCGGCCCTTCCAATCACTCATCTTTCTTTCATGAACAGTGCATAGGAAAAAAACATTGTCACATGAATTTTGTAAACATAAACAATGCATATGACTATGTTATAAGACACATCCACCACCCACCCACACATCCCCCATTCACTCCAACTCCCCCACCCAACCACACACACATACAATACATTCCCCCACCCATCCACTACATCCCTATACATCTCCCCACCCACACACACCTCTCATCCACCACACATCCCATCCACCCACACCCCAAGTACACATACATTCAATAACCCACACATCCCCCACCTACACACATCTCCCCACCCACTCACATATCCTTTACCCGTCCCATTTCCCACCAACAATCACTCACCCAATATCCTCCTCCACCCACACACCTCCAACCACCCAACCAAACACACATTCCTCAGCCACACACACATCTCCCCGTCAACTCACATATTCCGCACCTACCCACACACAAATTCCGCACTCACCCACATAATCTCCCATCTCCCCCAGCCCACTCACTTATCCCGAGCCCACACCTACAAACATCCCCCACCATCTCCTAACCTGCACACACTCACCCACCCACATATCCTCTACCCACCCACACATCCTCTACCCACCTATCCCCCAACCAAACATCCCTTAACCACACACCCTTACTCATATACAATCACCCACCCACACATCCTCTACCCAACCACACATCCTCCACCCAACCACACATCCTCCATCCACCCATTCCCCCAGCCACACATCCCTTAACCACACACCCTTACCCATATACACACACATCCCCACCCACGAACAATCTCCCCACCCATACAAACATCCCTCACACACATCCCCACCCACCAACACATTCCCCATTCACAAACACACACCTCCCATCCACGCACACACAACCCATACATTCATCCCCTCACACATCCCTAGACACACGTACTTATCCCTCAACCACTAACACCCACACGTCCCTTACCCACTCATCAACACATACATCTCCTATCTACCCACCCACACTCACACATCCCAACCACCCATCTAAGCAAACATCCCCCACCCTCACACACATCATTCACCCACCCACAAACCCAACCACACCTTCACTTACCCACACAAACATCATTTATCCACACCCAGCTCCCCTCCCACACAATACCACACCCACACACATCCCAAAGACACATCCCTCACCCACACACACATCTATCCACACATCTCCTACCCATCCACACATCCCCCAACTACAGTCACCCTCACTACCCACACATACATCCTCCATCCAGCCACACACACCCCCACCCAGCCAGACATATCCCCCACCCACACACACATCTCCAAATCCATCACCCACACTCATCACGCACCCCTCCCCCAACCCACACACATCCCCCACACACATTCACCCACACATCTCTCATCCACACAACTCCCCACCCATCCACCCAAACATCCCACACCCACATACACATCCTCAAACCCACAACCACCCCCGCCTGCACACATCTCCCACCCACCACATATCCCCACACCCACATCTCCCCACCCACACATATACCCCCACCCATCCCATAACCCACCATCAATCATCCACCAACATATCCTCCTCCACCCACTCACCCACAACCACCTAGACAAACACACATCCCCACTCACAAACACATCTCCCCATACACCCATACATCTCGCACGCACCTACACACAAATCCCCCACCCACCCACATAAACCCACCCGACAGACAGAACGAGTGAGCCTGAGAGTGAATGAGTGAGCGGGAGAGTGAATGAGTGAGCGAGAGAGTGAATGAGTGAACGGGAAAGTGAATGAGTGAGCGGGAGAGTGAATGAGTGAGCGTGAGAGTGAATGAGCGGGAGAGTGAATGCGTGAGAGTGAATGAATGAGTGGAAGAGTGAATGTGTGAGCGTGAGAGTGAATGTGTGTGTGTGTGTGTGTGAAAGAGAGTGAGAGCATCACTATTTTTACGTCACATACATTTTATGTACACATTTTTCTCCATGTTTAACATTTTTATGAGACTGCTCGTGACAAGTGTCAGTGTATGTGTGTGAGTAAAGTGTGGGAGTGTGTTCATACTAGTTTCAATACTAACGTGAGACATTTTGTATGTGTCTAGATGTGAGGAAGTGTGAGTGTATGTGGAGGATGTGTGTGAGTGTGGGGATATGTGTGGGTGGGGGGGGTGGGGGTGGGGTATGCATTTGGATGGGTTGGGGTGTGTGGGTTTTGGTGGGTAGTGGTATTTGTGGGTGTTGGTGGGATGTGTGGATGGATGTGTGGGGGTGAAAGTAGGGGTGTTGGAATGGGTGTGGGGGATGTGTGTATGGGTGGAGGATATGTGTATGGGACGGATGCAGGGGATGTGTGTTTATGTGGGTGGAGATGTGTGGATGGTTTGAGGAAGTATGTGTGGGAGGCGGGGTTGTGTGGGTAGGGGATTGTGTTGGGTGGATTTGGGATGGAAGGGCGGGTGGGGAGAAGTGTATGGTGTGTGGGTTTGAGATATGTGTGCGGTGTTTTGGTGGGGGATGTGTGAATGATGTGTGGGTGGAGGGTATGTTTGTGGTGGTATGGGTGGAGGATAGTGTGTGGTGTGGGGGATGTGTGTGATGGGTGCGGGGAATGTGCGTATGGGTGGGGTATATGTGTGGGTGAGCAGGGGATTGTGGTGGTTGGGGGAAGTATGTGGGGGAGTGTGGGTGGGAGATGTGTGTGTGGGTGGGGGTGTGTGAGTGGCTTAGGGACGTGTAGGTGGGTGAGGGAGTTGTATGTGTCGGAGTGGGATGTGTGAGTGGGTGGAGGATGTGTGTGGGGGTAGGGGTATTGTGATCGAGAGATGTTTGGTTGGGAGTGGGTGGGTGGGGGTGTGTGGGTGCGTAGTGGAGGATGTATGCGTGAGTGAGTGTGTGTTGGTGGACGGGTAGGGAATGCGTGTGTGGGTGGGGAGAGGTGTGTGGTGTGTTGGTTGGTGATATTGTGTGGGTGAGGTGTGTGGGTGGGGGATTTTTGTGGTGTGTGAGTGGGGGTATGTGGGGTGGATGGGTAAGGGTATCTGTGTGGGTGTGGGTGGGAATATTGTGTGGTATCTGGGTGGGGGATATGTGTGTGGTGTGTAAGTGGGGATGTGTTGGTGAGGGATATGTGTGTGTGGTGCGTGGGTTGGGAATAGTGCGTGGTAGGGGGTGTATGTGATGTGCGGGTGGGGGATTATGTGGTGGGGGATTAGGTTAAGGCATGTGTGGGTGGGTGGAAGTTGTATGTGTGGGTGGTGGGGTGTGTGTGAGTGGATTTGGGATGTATGGGTGGTTAGGGAGATGTGTGTATGTGGGGGGGGGGGGGGGTAGGGACATGTCAGTTGGTGGGGATGTGTGTGTATGGTTTGGGGATGTGTGAGTGGATGTGCGATGTGTGGGTTGGCGGGGGATTGTGTGTGTGGGTGGGGAATATGTTGTCGATGGAGATGTGGCTGGGGGATGGGTGGTTTGAGGTGTGGGTGGGGAGAGGATGTGTGGGGTAGGATGTGTATGTGGATGGGCGTGGGATGTGTGGGTTGGAAGGGGAATGTTTGTGGGTGGCGAGTGTGTTTTGGTTGGGGGATCAGGTGAGGGCAGTGTGTGTGGGTGGGGGATGTGCGGGAGGGGGATGGGTCGGTTGGTGGGGTATGTATGTGTCCCTTGGTGTGCGTGTGTGTCGGTAGGTGGGGATGTGTATGTGTCCCTTGGTGTGCGTATGTGTGGGTAGGTGGGGGTGTTGTGTGGGTGGGGTGATGTATGGATAGGTGGGAGATGGGCTTCATAACATGGTAATTAGCCTTGTTTATGTTTACAACATTCATTTCACAATGTTTATATTTCTTCCTATGTAAATGTATAATGCTCTTGATGAACGAAAGACGAGTGATTGGAAGGGCCGAATGTAAGACGGGCCTGCGCGCCCAATTTGTGACCCTAATAAAGTTGATTTGATTTGATTTGTTACCCATTTTTATGAAGCTTGGTCAACCCTAGAAGCTATACTGATAATATAAAAAAATCATTCAGCCTCTGCTGCTGGGGTTTGAACCCAGACCACACTCTTGCCAGGCAAGTGCACTAAGTACTATACTATCACAGCTTGTAATGAGTATCATGCTATTTTATATATGCTTGAATGCTTTTATATTGTTGATTGTCAGGATGAGTACGGTACTGCGGCCTACAAAACTGTGGAGCTGGATACCTATCTTAATGATGCCCCAATTCAGCATCGGGAGGTTCAAGGTCATGAATCGGAGCTATTTAAATCCTACTTCAAGACCATCACGTGAGTGACCTACTTTCGTGGTACCCACTCATTACCTGTTTGTACACAGCACATGGGTCTGGTTTTAGCCTTGTTAAGTGAATGGTTTTTGGTGAAGATTATGTAGTTAATATAATAGGCAAAGGTAGCCTTTTGCAAGATAGAAAGCATACTCACCAATAAAAAGATGTCAATTGCAGTGAGGAAAAGAGTGTTAATTAAAGTGATACATAGAACCTGTACTTTTGTATGGATGTGAAATATGGAAAATGAGCAGACAATGTAAAAAGCATCTAATGGCAGTCGAAATGTGGTTTCTATGGAAAATACAAAGAATAACATTGGACAGACAGTAAAACCAATGATCAAGTCCTATAAGAAGCAAATGAAAACCATAACCTGATTAAAGAAATTAGAAGTAGACAGTCAACAATTTTTTCAGCACGTTATTAGACAAAGTAAACTAGAGAACTTGGTGACAACTGTCAAGATTGAGGGGGAAAGATCAAGGGGAAGGCAGAGAAGTAAATATCCGGATGGCTTGGCATAATGGCATGGTCGAGTCAAGAACACAGAGCTGATTCATGACTCTAGTGATCGTGCGAGATAGCGAAATATGGCCGCCCACACTTATTGGCATGGCACAGTATGATGAATGTGTTGATGATGCAGGATATATGTTATTTGTTCAGTCAGTAACCTTCTTTTTCCAACTGCTGTTTGTGATAGTGCATGACAAATTGGTTATTACAGTGCACAGTATGTTTGACTATCTCTGTCTTTAGCATTTTAATTGCTAGACCACACAAAACAGATACAATAAACATTAAACACATTTGATGGGAGGTCACAACATCTAGGTCCAAAAAAAATCATAGGGAAAAGGCAAAGATAGTGGCATTGGCATGTCTTGAAAAGATGCAGACAGCTTGTTAAAATACTATAGACCATTGTGGTATAATTGGTAGAAAAATAATGATTATTTCTGCTGCACAATAGCAGTACATTCTATGAATTCAAACTGAAATATTATATGAATTGAACAATTTTCTGATTACAGAATTATAAGCCATGCACATTTATGATATAAATGGTAAAAAAAATAATGATTATTTCTGCAGCAAAATACAGCAGTAAATTCTATGATTCAAATGAAAATGTAATTTGATTTGAACAATTTTTGATTTCAGAATCATGAGCGGAGGTGCCCAGACTGGTTTTCGTCATGTGCAACCAGAACAGTACAAGCCCCGACTTCTTCACTTCTCAGGACTTAAGAGGAACGTTCTTGTCAAAGAGGTGAGCTAGCCAGAAGCTGTGTGGATTCTGTGTGAGATTTAGATGGATAGGGAGAATATCAGGGACAAGTAGTCAACCAACTGGAAATAACACTTATTTATTGTACAAGTTATACATTTTTAGCAATAAGATATTGTCTGCATCTAAAAACCGGTGGTCTAATTCTTTGAATTCCTATTGGGGCAGAGGATTTAGTTAATATTGATCTCATCCCACAGGACTATCAGGGAATGGCATGGTTCATGGAAGAGAGGCAAGGCCAACCACCCAGAGGTACCAGGAAATGGCATGGTTCATGGAAGAGAGGCAAGGGCCAACCACCCAGAGGTACCAAGAGAGCATGGTTCCTGGAAGAGAGTCAAGGGCCAACCACCCAGAGGTACCAGGAGGGCATGGTTCCTGGAAGAGAGTCAAGGGCCAACCACCCAGAGGTACTAGGAGGGCATGGTTCCTGGAAGAGAGTCAAGGGCCAACCACCCAGGTGTAGCAGGAAATGGCATGGTTCCTGGAAATGTTCTGGGAAGGAGTCAGTCAATAGGATATTGACTGCATTACTCATCAAGTGTCAGTTGGTCTATAAACAAAATGGGATTAGCACGATATACCAAGTAGGCTTCAAGACATGTAACATTGGTCCTTTTGCTTTTGTTGAACATCCTTTACCAAGGAGGACAGCAGAGATTGCTAACAAAGCTTTTGTTAAACATCCTTTACCAAGGAGGACAGCAGAGATTGTTAACAAAGCTTTTGTTAAACATCCTTTACCAAGGAGGACAGCAGAGATTGTTAACAAAGGTTTTGTTGAACATCCTTTACCAAGGAGGACAGCAGAGATTGTTAACAATTAATTGCAGTTAACCTTTAATGGGAAGATGGCACCTGACTTTGTGGAAGGGCTGAATGTAGCACAATTCACATCAAAAGATGGACAAACAGCAGTCTGACAGAATGCACAATCAAGGCAAAAGATGGACATTGTTGCTTCTAAAAAAGTAACAATTGTCAGTGACATGTTATGTTAATATAACAATTTACTATTTTGTACTAATACATATTTCAGCCCCTAGCTCCTGTACTACAAAAGAAATTAGACTAGGTCAAGCTTATTTACGAACAAACTTTATTTTTAAAGGGTTATAATTTGGGCATGCAGGCTCACTGAATAATTTATAGTTTTGTTTCATGAACAGTAAGAGTTAAAATCTGATATTATAATTTGCAGGTCCCGCTGAACAAGAAATATATTAAGTCTGATGATGTGTTCATCCTTGACCTTGGTACAACTATTTACCAATGGAATGGTTCTGGTAGCAGCAAGGATGAAAGATTTAAGGTAACCTATATTTTAAAGAAGTAATTTGGCCATATTAAACACCATAGTAGCCAAAGTGTCTTGCCAGTGGCTAGAATGCTAGATTCCCATTTGGGAGACCTGAGTTCAATTCTTTGTTTGTTAGTTAGTCGACAGGTCATCCTCATTGCACATTGAACCATTCAGTCCATAAGTGCTTAGATCCCCTCCTCAGTAAATCCCGCAGCGTATAGCGGCTAACAACACCAGTTCTGTGTTGGTTTATCAATCTTCTTTGGCTTCCTGCGTAGTGTTCTTGTTTGGCCAAACCTCTTTTAAATTGCTGTTCTCACAGTCTGATCATGGTTGTTGATTCAAAGCCATCACTTGGTTCTTGCAAACGATTTACTTCTCGTAGAGCATTCAGTACATCAGCCTGGTCCATGACTCGTCCGCCCTCCACAGTAGCCTTACCTGAAAGCGTGTCAGCCCACTCATTTCCTTGAACACCCCTATGTCCTGGCACAAGAATGAAACTAATCTTTCCCAGCTGTGACCTCTCCAGAGACTGCCTTCTGACCCACCCCATCTCTATCTTCCTGAGCATACTTATTGAGTCACTAAGAAAACATGCCTGAGTGAAGGTCTGCTCTCAAGCCATGTTATTGCTTTACTTACTGCCATGACTTCCATAGTCAGGCTACTTGTGGTCAAAGCAAAAACACCAGAATCTTCCTTCACAATTCTTCCTCCAGCCTGAGGTGTAAAGGCCCATGAATTTCTCACATGTCAAAATGTGTAAATGACAGCATCACCCTTTAATAATTCTTGAAGATCAAAGCCTGAACTTTTGCCTCCACAGCAGCTGGATTTTTCTTGTCTGAATTTTCTGTCTAGTTGGATGCAAACTGACAAGGAGGTACTGAACTCTTTTGGCATTTGTTCCTTGCCAGATTATAACTCCTCAAGTGAACACACCTGTTGAAGAATGTCTTCGACTTGACCCATACATGACTTTCCTTTGTTTAACCTGTTTCTGTTTACCTTCTTAATTTCACTATGCAGTGTGAGCCGGTCGTTCAGAACGCAATGGCAAACTACTGAATGTAAAACTTGACTAGTACATCAACAGCAGCTGAAAAATTCTGGTGTTGACTGCAATGTCCTGTAAGGGATATGCAACAAAGCACTGTGACTAGCATGCTTACCTGTCAACCTTAAGATCATGGGTTCAAACTCACATCAAGGCAGATTTATACACTTGACCCAATCTAATATAAGTACCAGGAAATGTCTTCGGAAGTAAAGGAGGTCAGCATGATACTGACCACATCAGCCCTTGAGTGCCAGTTACGTTTTCATTCTCATACAGTTACATTTTATCTTCATTGTTCTCATTTTTGTCATCTTTATATTCTTATGTAGTTTCTGTGGTCTCATCCCCATGTTTATATGCTGTGTTGTGTGTATTTGTCTGCTGATGAAGGCTAGTTGCCACAATGTCCTGTGTTTTCCAGTATTGGTGTTATCTAAAGCTGCATTACTTAATGTTATTTTATATTGTTTACATTTCAACAGCTTTACTGCAGTTCCTCTAATTTTATTCATACTTTTAAGATGATGATGACATCAATACATTATTTATATTTTAAGAATCAGATTCGCTGGGCTGGTCACTTGACTCGCATGCCAGATCACAGGCTCCCTAAACATATTTTTTACGGCGAGTTGTGTTGTGGTAAACGCTCCCAAGGCGGCCAGAGGAAACGTTTTTAAAGACACTCTGAAAATCTCACTGAATGCTTTTGGAATTCATCATGACATCTGGGAGACTGCAGCCAGAGACTGAAATTCGTGGCGTGCATCATTACGCAAGTGTGCAGTCACTTGTGAGGTAACCAGGACTGCAAGAGCTGTGAAGAAAAGACAGAACAGAAAAACCACTGCAGAGAATCCTCCTCCAGAAACGTCAAGCATTCTTTGTCCACATTGTCAAAGAACATTTCGAGCCAAAATAGGCCTTATCAGCCATCTTAGAACTCACGGCTCCATACTTTCAACCCCACTGGATGAAATGAATGGTCATCATCATTCTTGATGGACAAACAACACACACAACATTTATATTTTACTTTTGAACAGATAATTTCCATGAACACAATATGTTTGAATGTCTTCTTCCAGGCTGGACAGTTCTGTCAACTTCTGGAGTCTGAAAGAAATGGCCGTGCTAAAGCTGAAGTTTTGGAAGAAGACAGCACAGATCATTCAGTAAGAAAGTCTCATTTCTCATACTTCCTTGAATGCTTGCGGATATCACTGTTAAATGTGTAGTCTTTGTTCTTAGTCATAACTGACCAGTACAAAAATGTGTGATGCCCTTGATTACTTAATAATAACAATGACAGAATCAACTTTTGTGTGAAAAGTAAACTTAATTTCTGAAAATGTTTTGTGTATAGATTGTAAATTAAAGGTAAATAAATTTTTGATAGAGTAGTAGACTGCTACGGTGAATTGAAATTATAAATTGCATAAGTTATAGCTTGAAAATTAACTTCTTATGTCATGATTGTAACAGAGTCACAAAGTATGATGAGAAAGGTGAAGACAGACATGCTTCTGGCAGAGAGGCAAGTATAGTGATTATGCGGTCGGGGTTCAAAAATAAAGCATGGCCAGGTCTGGAATTAGATACAATAAATAATTCCTGTGCAATGTAAAATTTAGTAAGCAGTGCACAGTTAAGCACTGTCGCTTGATGATGCGATGGCAATGTAGTAGGCTTGACAACGAGATACCTACGACACACAAGCCAACCATCAGTCTTGAAAGCAAGTCGTGCTTCTAATATTGGGACTGGTACCATCAGGAATGCAGAATGAGTTATTAGGCAAAGGAGGTCGATAAAGCGGGCTTGATCTAAATAATAGATAATTAAGGAATGATATGGAAGAAAACCGGTGTAACATCTGTAACGAACATTTTTATATTGCAACAAAGAGTTATGCTGGACACTTGTAACTTTTGTATCTACGACATGTCGACCCCTAACCATCCTATGTGAGTCATGAATAAAGGAACTATGAAAACCGAACTTCAGGAGCAGCCTTGCTTTGTATCTACGTTATTGCTACGTTCCTGAGAAGTTGAAAATTTGTATTCACATCTTTTTATGTTGATGTCGTGGATCCACTAGTCGTGACCACCCGATCCCTGACGATGGGATTTGCTTTGAAGTACCATTACACGGGGGCCATGGGTCCCTCTGAGACGGTTGGCCACGATGGGTGGTGGGTTGGCCACGATGGGTGGTGACACTGCTACACAAGCTTCCATTCAACAATACACAATAGAGAGCACCTGTTGCATTTATTCCCAGGGCGTGTTGGTGTGGCGGGAAATGAGCATGTGGATAGATTGGCTGAGTCTGTACTGCTCAATGGGCTATTGGTGCATGATAAATGCAGACGTGGTCAGGTCCCTTTGGAATTGTATGTATAGTGCGGAAGAAAAGATAGATCATCACGACCTGGAAAGAATGTCGTCTTCACCACCCAACCATCTAATCCATTTGTTTATGCTTTATTTTTTAGCATGCATTCTTCAAAGCTCTGACAGCAGAAAATGATGATGGTGATGATGATCAAGATGATGTGGATTCTCAAGATACAGTCATAGAATTGTACAGGTACATTATTTCAGATCAGACTCTCTAATTGTCTAAAATACATTTATTGAGTAATTATATCTTGTATTTCTGGGTAGATTAACAGATTCAATGCCAAACAAAAAGTGGGTTTGCACCAAACAAAATGGAGGGCGGAAAATGGGAAGTAAGGGTGTGTCACCGTTATGACATAAAAGTGATTAATATGGTAGCAGACATGTTGAATTATATATTAAATTAAAGCAGGTTGCTTAAGGTAAACTACTGTATTGATATTTTAATTGAGACATTTTTCCCATGACAATATTTCGGCAATATATAAATCCATGGCAGACATAGGAAGTGGCTTAAGACGATTATTATCAGATGGCACTTGATCAGTTAAGAGTGAAAGAACTTGCCTGAAGAGAGTAGTTGCCAAAAGCCATGGTATAGTGTCAACTTATGACGATTATTATCAGACGGCACTTGATCAGTTAAGAGTGAAAGAACTTGCCTGAAGAGAGTAGTTGCCAAAAGCCATGGTATAGTGTCAACTTATGACGATTATTATCAGACGGCACTTGATCAGTTAAGAGTGAAAGAACTTGCCTGAAGAGAGTAGTTGCCAAAAGCCATGGTATAGTGTCAACTCAAGTACAGCAGACAGTTTCATTTCTATAGCCATTTATTGATGTGCAATAACATTTGAATTCTTAGTCACTACATAGAACATAACCTTTGTGAACTCTCCCATTAGTCACTGGCAGCTGCGTGACACAAATGTGCCTATCCCAGTCACACAGGCTGTACCATGTCTGAAGAGCATGATTGAAAGAACATGTGTTTCAATTTTGTCGAAATATGGCTCAATGGTTGACTGGACATCATCACTTCAATCACAACTGCAGAAACAACTCCCAACTTTTTTTTTCTTACTTGAATCCACTACACAAAACTCACTGACACCTTGCTATCTTGACAGATGATAGTTGTGCTTACAAAAGGCATAATAACTACAACTCATGGTGGGGACCAGGGATAGAGTTATACCTCTCCATAGCACAAAGCCTGAGCTGAATTGTAGAGACTGTCTAGTTTACTCTAGAGGAAAGGTAACAACAATACATCTGGAATAAGACAAGCTGCCGGATCAGTAAAGCAATGCTCTAACTGTCTGCCTGTCAGAGCTTTTATCTTAGACCAGTTGCCTACCAAGACTTAGGGTCTGGTTTGCTCTGCCATGACATTTAGTCTTTAGGTTGCGTTTCCTCGCACTAGAGTAAGGCTTGTACCCTCCCAACTGTGCTCCTCCACCCTAAGCCTTTTGCACAATGTAGGGTGTCAGGTTGGTCACTGCACAAGGTTATCCAATTTACGACAATTTAACTCATTCAACTTGTGATGACCCACACACTTTGAGCAAAGAAATAATTCTGTGTTCTATGTTCAATGAAAATCTAATGAAAATACAAGAACATCAATGCAAATCTAGTGAAAATACAAAAGCATCAATAAAAATGTAGTAAAAATTTAAAATCATCAATGAAATTCTAGTGAAAATACAAATGCACCAATGAAAATCTATTGAAAATATAAAAACATAAATGAAAAAAAAAAAGATAAAGATCCAGTTGTGATCCCTTAATTAAAAATATGACCTTGGGACAGAGTGACTTAGTTTCAACTTCCATGTTGTTTGTGATTGACTCAGCAATTTTATGTTCAGTAGCTTACCATTGCTTTCTGAATGGCTGACACCTCAAGCCGATCAAATCACCACAAAGTGATTTTATTACAGATGAGCTGATTTCAAACCTTTGTCACCGCAGAAGTCGGATGTGTCGGCAAGAACGCAGCTCTGCTGTAAACAGGCACAACGCAATCACGTCCGAAAAAAAACTCAGGATGAACGAAGAAGAAGAAACCTTTGTCAGGAATTGTGAAACTGTGCTTCACTAACCCCTGAGTCATAGACGCTGATGACTTAAGAATAATAGGACAAATTATGAAACCGGTGGATCAGTACATAGCATTTGTTGCGAGATGCCTTGAAGAGATGAGAACAAGAATTGCTATGGCAAAGGTAGTCTTTTGCAAGATTGAAAACATGCTGACCAATTTTTGAAATATATCAATTGCAATGAGAAAAAGAGTGGTGAAATGCTACATAGAACCTATACTGTTACGTGGACATGAAATGACAATAAACAGACAAGCTGAGAAACAGCTGATGGCTGTGGAGATGTGGTTTCTGGGGAAAATACACAGAATACCATGGACAGACAGAAAAACCAATGAGCAAGTCTTAAGAAACAAATAAAAACCATAAACTAATTAGTGAAATTAAACGTAGACGGTCAAGAATTTTTGGACATGCTATGAGAAGAAATAACCTAGAAAACTTTGTGACAACTGGCAGGATGGAGGGGGAAAGAACAAGGAGAAAGTAGAGAGATAAATATTTAGATGGCTTGTCTATATGGCACAAGAATACAGAGCTGATACATGACTCTGGTGATCTTACGTGCCATGAGCCTCAAGCATGTATAATCTAGTAAGTACACCAGGAGTTATGAAATACGGGAAAAAGACAAGAAAACAATGACGCACGCATAAAACAAATGCGGTGCACACTTATTGAACACGACTAGGAGATCATTGCTAAGGAGTCGGGGAGAACAAGGTTAGAGCGTGAACATCAGAAAGCAGTTTGGAAAAGGTAAATCTATGAAAGTCTACTCCAGGGAAGACCCAGTTTCAGATACCATATAAGATAACAGGACAACCAGCTACTAAGATAGAAGGAAGCAATGTAGAGATCGACATGCAGTCCATTCCATCAGTAAACATGCCCAGAAGTTGTGCAGTTCATTTGATCAGTTACCGTGCTCAGAAGTGTTGTTATGGCGTCACCCTAACTAACGGTTATTTGTCAGCTTTCACCATCAGTTAACTCATATTGTTGGTTTTGGCTCGCTTCGAACATACATGACAGTTAACTGATGGTGAAAGCTGACAAATGACAGGGCTCGTGTGTGTCCTAAGATGGGCTAAGTTTATTGGTAGACAGTGTCACAACGTAGGTCCTCACATACTTGCCAGTGCCCAACCGTATCCGCACTCGTATGTGATACAAACGTTCTGCCTTTTAAACATCCTTAGATTCACCATGCTTATCGTCATGCACGATACTGTCTTTCCCCACACTCATCCACAGTCAAACAATCATATACTACTCGCGATGTAGCTGGCTGACAAATAACCGTTAGTCTAGGGTGATGCCATAAACGGCTTCTGAGCACGGTAACTGATCAAATGAACTGCACAACTTCTGAGCACGGTAACTGATCAAATGAACTGCACAACTTCTGAGCACGGTAACTGATCAAATGAACTGCACAACTTCTGAGCACGGTAACTGATCAAATGAACTGCACAACTTCTGAGCACGGTAACTGATCAAATGAACTGCACAACTTCTGAGCACGGTAACTGATCAAATGAACTGCACAACTTCTGAGCACGGTAACTGATCAAATGAACTGCACAACTTCTGGGCACGGTAACTGATCAAATGAACTGCACAACTTCTGAGCACGGTAACTGATCAAATGAACTGCACAACTTCTGGGCACGGTAACTGATCAAATGAGCTGCACAACTTCTGGGCACGGTAACTGATCAAATGAACTGCACAACTTCTGGGCACGGTAACTGATCAAATGAGCTGCACAACTTCTGAGCACGGTAACTGATCAAATGAACTGCACAACTTCTGGGCACGGTAACTGATCAAATAAACTGCACAACTTCTGGTCATGGTTACTGTTGGAATGGATTGCACAACTTCTGGTCATGGTTACTGATGGAATGGACTGTGCAACTTCTGGTCATGGTTACTGTTGGAATGGACTGCACAACTTCTGGTCATGGTTACTGTTGGAATGGACTGCACAACTTCTGGGCATGGTTACTGATGGAATGGACTGTGCAACTTCTGGGCATGGTTACTGATGGAATGGACTGTGCAACTTCTGGGTATGGTTACTGATGGAATTAACTGCGCAACTTCTGGGCATGGTTACTGATGGAATGGACTGTGCAACTTCTGGGTATGGTTACTGATGGAATTAACTGCACAACTTCTGGTCATGGTTACTGATGGAATGGACTGTGCAACTTCTGGGTATAGTTACTGATGGAATTAACTGCGCAACTTCTGGGCATGGTTACTGATGGAATGGACTGCGCAACTTCTAGGCATGGTTACTGTTGGAATGGACTGCACAACTTCTGGGCATGGTTACTGATGGAATGGACTGTGCAACTTCTGGGTATGGTTACTGATGGAATGGACTGCACAACTTCTGGTCATGGTTACTGTTGGAATGGACTGCACAACTTCTGGGCATGGTTACTGATGGAATGGACTGTGCAACTTCGGGGTATGGTTACTGATGGAATGGACTGCACAACTTCTGGTCATGGTTACTGTTGGAATGGACTGCACAACTTCTGGTCATGGTTACTGTTGGAATGGACTGCACAACTTCTGGGCATGGTTACTGATGGAATGGACTGTGCAACTTCTGGGTATGGTTTACTGATGGAATTAACTGCGCAACTTCGGGGCATGGTTACTGATGGAAGGGACTGTGCAACTTCTGGTAGGGTTACTGATGGAATTAACTGCACAACTTCTGGTCATGTTACTGATGGAATGGACTGTGCAACTTCTGGGTATGGTTACTGATGGAATTAACTGCGCAACTTCTGGGCATGGTTACTGATGGAATGGACTGTGCAACTTCTAGGCATGGTTACTGATGGAATGGACTGTGCAACTTCTGGGTATGGTTACTGATGGAATGGACTGCACAACTTCTTTGCTTTCTGATGTTCATGCTCTAACCTTGTTCTCCCCAACTCCTTAGCAACGATCTCCTAGTCATGTTCAATAAGTGCGTGCCGCTTTTGTTTTATGCGTGCGTCATTGTTTTCTCGTCTTTTTCCCATATTTCATAACTCCCGGTGTACTTACTAGATTATATGTGGTGAATTAGAATGGTGAAACATGACCGCTCATGTTTTTCAGCATGGCAGATGATGATAATGATTAGGCTATAATGCTCAGTTTTTACTTTAGTCTGATTCAGTTGACATAAGTCTGGTTACTTCAGTGCTGTTATAGCTGTCTGAGTGGACCTTGACTTTTTATTCCTGCTGTATTTAGTTTTATTTGTAATTTTATTACCGCAGGATATGATCCTAATTTACATCTGCACATGGGTGTGTTTTGTCATTCTTAACCTTGTTTTTAAATTTATTTCCAATCTTAATATAATCAATTCGGTTTCTCTTTCTGTCTCTAGGGCTTTTCCATGTATACAGTTTCCTAAGTTAATGTTGGAAAAATGTGTTACAGATAACGAGATAACTCTCTTCACAAAGTAAGAAAAATAAACTGTTGGAGATCCATTGCGGCCAACTTACTCTGTGGAGATGGCACTTGGTTTATTGAATATCTCCATTTCTCATTCATAGATTGGCCAGTAATATTACTCGTGTTTTGTCTCATTGTCTAGACTGTCTGATGCCAGTGGTAAGCTGACTTTCAAAGCGGAGAAAAAAGGAACAGTGAGCAAGAGAGATCTGGACTCAAAAGTAACTTTGATTTCAATATTTCATACTACAATATAGTGACAGCAATGATGACCATGTTAAAACATGTTATTTTTCAAATATTAATGCAGTTTATGAGCATTGTGTTTGATAAAATTCTATTTTATTAGTTCTGGTAAACCACGGTTTTCTTCTGCTAGTTCCTGACAAACCTTTATTTCCTTCTGCTAGTTCCTAACAAACTTTTATTTTCTTCTGCTAGCTTATAGCAAACTGTTTTCTTTTTCTTCTAGCTCTTGGCAAACTTTTTTTCTTCCGCTAGCTCCTGGCAAAACTTTATTTTCTTCTACTAGTGCCCAATGTGTTTTTTCCTGCTAGTTTCAACCGCGTCTATTTTCATTATAGTACCTGATGAGTTTTCAATCCTCTAGAGCCTGGTGGATTGTTCAAATGTTCAGGTTGTGCATGAATCTTGTTACTACATTTGTCTTGTTAATACTTTATTATCTGGTAGGCCTTAATCCATCTTCAAGCATCTGGCATAGATTATAGTCTGTTTTTGATGCAACAAGCAAGGATCATATAATGCATCTGTTCAAAAAAGCTGACATTATGAAAAATGGGTTCTGCCAGTTTTTATCCCATTTGGCTTAGTCATTTTCAGCAGTGCAGCCTGCCGAAAGCACCACACAGAGCACACACTCCATTGCTCCAGCGATGACCCTCATGAGTCTCAGAGAAAATTGCACTCGTGAACCGAATGACAGAATCTGGAAATGAACCGATAATCCTCAGAGTGTGTGACATGTTGCTTAACCACTGTGCCACTGAGACTCCTGTAGTCTGGCGAGCTGGATTGAAACCACTCACTCACTGGCACCTTGCCATCTTCACCAATGATGGTTTGTTAAGTTGTGCTGCACACAAAAAAGGCATAACTACAACCCATGGTGGTAGGCCAGGGGTGGAGTTATACCTCTCCATAGCACAAAGCCTGGGCTGAATTGTAGAGACCATGTGTTGCACATGCAGCATGAACCCTCGCTCGTTCTGCCTAGTTTACTCCAGAAGAAAGGTTGGATTTGAACCAGCTACTGAGATGAAAGTTTGTATTTGATGTTGTTGGGATCACAGTTTTCATAATGCTGAGCTAGGATCATATGTGTTTATTTTTGCTGCTGCAAGCTGGCATTGTAGTTGTTTGTTTCTCCTGCAGGATGTGTTTATTGTGGATACAAAGAAATCTCTGTTTGTGTGGGTTGGCAAAGATACATCTCAAGGAGAAAAGAAGAATGCATTACAGTATGCTCATGTAAGTTCCGACTGTTTGCACATTTTATGTCAGTGTGTACAGTACAAGAAGTGCTGCGATGGTGTAGTAGTTTGTGCACTTACTGCCAACACAATAGTCGTGGTTCAGTTCCCAGCAGACACAGGTTTTTGTTTTGTGTTTGTTTGTGATCAGTTAGGGTCGACCAGCCTCACAAAATTGGGTACAAGACACTTTTCAGAATTTTATTAGAATTATCTGAGAATTGTATGAATTAATTATCTGAGAATTGTATGAATTAATTATCTGGGAATTGTATGAATTGTCTGGGAATTGTATGAATTATCTGAGAATTGTATGAATTGTCTGGGAACTGTATGAATTGTCTGAATAGAAAAGGCAATGAAATAGAGAACTGCCTCCCCCACCCCATATGTCCTAGTTTAGAAGATGTGAAAGCCCAACACATCACATTCAGATTGTAGTATCAGATATGGGACTGTATTTATCTTGTGTAGTACAAAACTAGCTGACAAATACAAGTAACAGTGTTGAAAATCTTCTATGTGGCAACATTTGGATGTAAATAAAAGTTCATTTCGCAGTCACCAAGGAATGAACGAACAACCAAACTTTATTTTCAAAGGGTCACAAATTGGGAAGGCAGACCCGTCTTACATTTGGTCCTTCCAGTCACTCATCTCTCGTACACTAGTTATCTTGAAAAAAACACAAAAAAACATTGTAAAATGAATTCTGTAAACATGCACCAAACAAGCTGTTCTTATTTTTCTGTTATGAAACAGGCAAGCAGAAGAAAATCAAAATTGTTGAACTTAAATGTTAAACAAATTTTTAGAATATCGTGGACCAAGAAAAATAAAAATACTGACATTCTTCAAGATCCAAACAGTGAAGAAAACTAATTCATAATCAACATCATATCTCAGAAACTGAAATGATTTGGCCATATTAAACATCATCATTATCATGTGCCCAAATAGCTGGCATGGGCGTGCATGTCTCTCCACAGATCTGTCTTTAGTGCCCTGAATCAATTCTGCTGATGATATTCCTCCATGCCAATGTCTCTGTCCACCCAGGATCATTTCTTTTGGCGTGTCTCTGCCTCCTTTCCCATTTATCTTTCCAGTCATCATGATGTTCTCCAATGCCTCTCTTCTCATCACATAACCAAAGAAAGCTGTTTGTCTCTTTCTTATAGTCATATTTAATGTTCTAGTTTCATTAGCCTCTTTCAGGCAGTCATTGTTAGTTATTCAGACAGTTTAAGGAATTTACAACTTAACTGATTCACTGCCAAACAAAAAGTGGGTTTGGACCAAACAGAAATTGATGGCGGAAAACGGGAAGTAGGGGTGTGTCACAGTAATGATGTAAAAATTATTAAAATGGTAGCAGATATATTGATAAAATTTGGTGGATCTGCAGTAAAGCTGTGGAAATGTAAACAATATAAAATAACACGAAGTGATGCAGCTTTACATAACAGAATTACGACACACACAGGACGTTGCAGCAACAAGTCTTCATCAGCAAACAAGTACATGCAAGAAACAACATATGGAGGGGTTGTTGGTGCAATTCGTCATTCTGCATACCGTGT
>JACEFZ010022595.1:0-55000 GCA_014155875.1 Cepaea nemoralis
CGCTTTGAGAACTCTTAGCTTCGAGTTGCTTTCGCACCCCATCACGTTCCTCCCTAGAGTGGATGATGTAGTTCTCGTCCAGGCAGTCTTCAAAACTATCCTTATCCTTGGAATGGAAGAGCGCCACCCACTGTGTTTGCGCCCTGAGGCCTTTCGCAACGGCGTTGTACTTCTGGGTTTGAACCCACAGACTTTGCTGGGCATGTCGCCCGCTAAAGGCTAGATAAGTCAACATAGACCGCTTCTGCGCGATAGCGTCCTCTGCGCTGCGGTCATCAATAATGTATAACGTCGGCGTCCCCTGAAACATTTTATAGAAGGCCTCTAGCCATTTGAGCAGCCGATCACCGGGGTCAATATAAAGACCTCGGGATCTGTCCACACCCACGGCCGGGCCCGGTATGTTTCATTGTATCGTACCGAAGGGCAAGCAATGACAATATGCTCGAAAACACCCCTGTACCGGCCTTCCAGGAGGTCGAGAATGAATTCTGTTTTACCACACGATGTGTGGCCTGTGATGATGGCCGAGTGTGGTTTAAGTGGGAACTCCATTAATAAACAGCACTAACGAATCTCCCGGTTTCGATGTTCAGCTGTCCGTCCATAACCAAATAAACGTAGCAGTACAGTGGTCCCGCCGATTCAGCCTCTTTCGTGATCTGGAGAGTGATGCCTCAGAGCCGTTCTCTACACGCCGGCCGCTGCCGTGAAGATGGTCATCGTCGGAGGTCCGGAAGTCCAGCACAAGCAGAATTTGTCGTCAAGTACTCGCCTAGACTGACATCGAACAATCCTAGCTTTTTGGCGACCTGCGCTTGTCTCAGGGGTGCCCTTTGAGGCCGCCAGCGAAGAATTTCCTCGTTTCGTCCAGAGCTGGTGTGGTGCTAAGCCGTGCGCAAATAGCTGATTGGCTTGTCCTTCTACGATGACTTCAACTTTGTGATCTGCGGGTTGTAAACAACTCTGGTTGGCGTGCAAAATCCTTTTGGTTGGCGGGATCTTCCCATAATAGGAGAATACCTTTCAAAGACTTACAAGGTGTATTCAGATTGATGTTCCATATCGAGTCCTCCTTTTTCTGAGGGATCCGTCTATGTTGTAGGACCCGCTCGTATAACACCACCATACGGCTCTCATACATGCTACGAATTAGCCGGGCCAATGTGGGTTCAGTGACTACTTCGTACTCGAGACAGATGTTTTCTAGGGAATATGTGGAGTTGCCGGCATCTTTCCCAGTTGCGCGAACCACGCGGGAAGCGTCGTTAAAGGTCAAATCAATCTCCAGCCGATCACTAAGAGCAGATTAGTAGAAGGACGCATGTGTTTCAAGCAACTCAAAGTCTAGTGGTATGTAGTACCTATTTTTGAAGGCCTTCGCGATGGCCACGTCTTTCGCATTGGCGGGGGGCAGAACAACAGCATCCGCTGCGCCAACACGCGCCTTGGTCACATTCATGCCGGTGCTTGTATCGATGCCTTGATACACAGCGCTCACCCGCTCCGATCGGCTCTTCCATAGATCCAGGTAAACGTTGTAGACATCACTGTCCACAAGAGATAAGACTTCATTGCCCGAGAGCCTGACGGTCAGCTTTTGAACCAGCGCTCGGCCGAGGTTCTGGACCACGAACCGGTTGACATCAGGGGAGATGAGGTCGACATAGACCGCACTGACCCAGGAACGATAACATCGTGTGCACCGAGATTGGGAAAACGAACTAGTAACTGATGCTTCGGACCGATCGTAGAAGGATTGTTGGTCACGATTATCGTTTGCCGCAATCCTTTCACACCGAGCGGCTCCCGGAGACGGCGGTAAGGGTTAAGCTTACGACCATATGCACTTGAAGACATGGCTAGTTGTTTATTGTTGTTGCTTTGTAGCAATATCTAATATGGATAGAGTTGAGTTGACCGATTTCGGTGGTGAAGAGGGCCGCCTAAAACGGACGAGGAAGAGACAAGCTTCATCGACGACTTTGATATCGACAAGCCCCACACTGTTAATGTCGAGTGGCCGTCACATGGGGAGACATCACAGGGAGAGCCGTCATAGGGTAAGACCAACTTACAAGTGGAGCTAGAAAACAGCGCAATTGATGACTATTTTAACAGGGTGAAGGAGCTGTGGGGTATCGCACCTATAACAGGCAAAGATTATACAAAAATTAGGCTGGGTAGCAAGAATGCGCTCTATGTTGGGCACGAAAGGATTACAAAGTTGGACGGCATGCCTTTAGCTTTGAGTGGCCTCAGAGCGAGTACCAGAGAGGCATTGGGGTTTGGGAGAAAAATACCACCAAAGGCTGTCACCATCCTCAAGCAGACTGATAGTGATCTGGCTGAGGAAGAAGCTGCTCTAGGTGGTGCAGATATTCAGGATGTCCCACAAATAGCTTCAAATATTGGCAATATCTTAGAAAGGGCCATGTCGAGTCCAGAAGTGCAGCGGGTTTTAGAAACCTCACACGTAGACCAGTACCTGGGGGAGAAAGGCCTACCTCCAGTGAGAGAACTCCGGGGTCTCATGGCGCTTGACAAAGCGGTGACGACGATTAAAGGTAAGCTCACAAACTACCTCGTTATTCTCGACCAGCAAGATAAAGAAATCGCCATACGGCGGCGGAAAATGTTGATAGCACCCAATGAGGAAAGTGGGGACTTTCAAGAGCAAAAGATTGCCGATATTGAAGAAGTTAAGAAGAGGCTTTTAATAGAAGTCGCTGAGTTACACGAAGACTTCCGCACCCAATTCAGTCGGATCCGTGAAACCATTCATCGGGTGGTCAATGAAGACACCACATTGGGTGAGAGGCTGTGGACTCTGTTCCGAGAGCAAGGCATCACCATAGCGAGCATTCTCACGGCCTCTTAATTTCCACTATCACCCTAGCTATTATTGGTGGTGGTGGTGGTGCACCCCCTACCCCACCGTCTGGCCCGCCACCTGGCCCTGGGGCTAAGGAATGGATTCGACAGAAGCTGAAAGACATAGCGAGCCTTCTGGCCAGGCTAGCTGGTAAGGCTGCGGTGGCACTTCCGGGAATCATAGGCGGCATTATCTCCTGGCTTCTTAACTTCCTGAGTAAGGGTGTGGGATGGCTGGCTGGAAATCTCTGGGCATTAGTGGTTGCACTCGGTGGCTTGCTGCTGCTGGCTATCAGAGAGCGGCTAATTGCGAAGTAAATGAACTAACCATAGGGCCTAACCCCAGCAATGAGTGCTATCTTTTCGTTCTGATGCTGCAGCCCAGCTGCCTTATCAGCTATGCTAGTGGTCGGCTGCGCTGGCTGAACATTGCTGGGCAGCTCTACCGTCGGTGCCGGCTGTGCAATGCTAGGCGGCTCTACCGTAGGGTTTGGGGTATTAATGACAGTATTCAGGCCACGCTTTAGGTCTGGTTCTGCGATGACGATCATGTTGTTATATCCAGCTATCTGGCCAATGCGGAGCAGCATGTCGCTGGGGGACATATACAACCCCGTTCCAAAGACATAATTAACTTCTGAGCTCGCGTTTTGTAGCACATCCTGATACATTTTGATGGCTGCCGCGAGATCGACGGGTGCAGAGATGGCGTCTTCTACTAATACCAAGAATTGCTTCTGGGCATCAAACGGTGTTCCAGTTCCCAGAATTCGTGTTCTAGTCTGAGCCTGGGCCCCTAAGATGGCCCACACATAAGTTCGAATGCTGTCATTTATACGCTCAACGCCAGAGTGAGTGAAGCCCTGTGACTTGTTAAGAACGAAACTCCGCCAGGCGAAGTCAGCTTGAAGATCATCTTGTGAGATGTAATCTATGTGTAGTACATCGTTTGTGGTCTTTTGTGTGAATGATAGTCGCTTTGGGTCATATACACCACCAGGACGTGATGACCACTATTCGTCCAGTAAATGTATACACTCCCTAACCCGTTATTCCTCCCGAGCCGTCTCCGGTTAACATTCTGGGAAATCCCAAATTTCGCGCATATACGCTGATAGGCTCTTACATCGTAGGGATTTTCAAAGGCGGTCCAACCCTGGTCTTGGGGTAGAGCCACACGCATTTCTTTGAGGATTCGACGAATCTGGTAGTAGACATGGAATATGAAGACGGCTCGCGTTAGTGGGTCAGGGTCGGACAGATGCTCCTGCTCGGACACCCACACCCCGCCGTGGCACACCATACAGCGAAGTTGAGTTGGTTTTGCCAGAATTGCATCGGCTTGCTGTACCAGGCTTGTACGATCTGGTCTGACTCCACGTATGGCAACCGATATTTTTCAAACACATTGGAGAACTGTGCCTGAAAGAATCCTTGGAGGTTGACCTGTATGTCCACCTTCGTGAGATCCATTGTTTGCGCAAACGGGTATACCCCACCCGCCGGGTATTTGGCGTCCTTATTGAACTCGTAAGCAGTCATTATTATTAGCTGTGCTAATATGTATCTCATACTTAGCAATGTCAAACATGGGGAGCCCATCCCCCTCAACCCTGTCCTAGACAATAGCGATGGTGACCTAGAGGTGGCTATCGTGGAATTGTTGTTCGACTCCGCGTGGGTTAATATTTCCGAGAAGCTGAAAAACAATTGGTTCAAACTTGGTGACGAGAATGTTGCTATCCCCGACGGGTATTATGATGTCTGTGCTCTAAACAAGCAATTCTTTGAGCCACGGAAGCTCTCTCTTTCTCTCAACCCCGCAACTGGCCTTGTGAGTCTCGTTGGTATAAAATCGGGGGTGGCCTTAGCGTGGAGAGGGCTAGGTGGCGTTCTTGGGTTCGGCTTAGACGATAGAAGTAAGCTGTTCAATGAGGTGTTTACATTCTATGCGACGAAGTTTCCTAATCTTATCATATATAAGGAGTTGTACATTCATCTCGAGGGTCTATCATCATATGAAAACCGTCATAATTCGCTTCCGTCCACTCCTCTGGGCTGTACCCGTTAAAAAAGAGGAATGTAATCAAGGGAGATTTTCCCTGTGCCTCATTATAAAAAGCTAGAAACTGGAACTGTAGGGGGTGTAAGACTTTCGTTCCGAGATGAAAAGGGTGACGACGTGCCACTGGCATATCTAAGCTGTGTACTCCACATCAGACATGGCTGCTCCGGCGGGTATTTACCGTCCTTATTGAACTCGTAAATTATCATTATTAGACGTGCTAATATGTACATCACGTTAACCAACATTCAGCATGGGGAACCCATCCCCTCAGCCCGGTTATAGACAATCGCGATGGTGACCCTGAGGTAGCTATTGTGGAATTATTGTTCTATCCAGCGTGGGTTAATATTTCCCAGGAGATGGCCAATAATAAGTTCCAGGTGGGGGGGGGGGGGGGTGAACAGATTGTTATCCCCGATGGGTACTATGACGTATGTACCCTCAACAAGCAATTCTTTGAGTCTCGCCAGTTTTCTCTGACGCTGAACCCCGCAACTGGCCTTGTACGTCTCGCTGATATGTATGAGCCCGATTTCTTGGAAGGAGGCTTAGCCTACACTCTTGGGCTTTTCCCTTGGGAATGGAGTGATGACCCGATGTTCGGAGGAGATTTTCCTAGACTGCTCATATATAAGGAGTTGTACATTCATCTCAAGGGTCTATCATCATATGAGAACCGTCATAATTCGCTTCCCTCCACACTCCTCAGGGCTGTGCCTGTTAAAAATGTGGAATGTAATCAAGGGATACACGAGATTTTCTCTGTGCCTCGCTATAAGAAGTTGGAGACTGGAACTCTAAGCGATATTAGACTTTCGGTCCGTGATGAACAAGGCAATTCTGTGCCGCTGGCATATCTAAGTTGTGAACTCCACATCAAACATGGCTGATTCAGAAGGTCCAGGAAGGCATCGCCCAAGAGCATGCTCTACCCTAACCTTTGCTGATTTGGCCGACACTATTGGGTGGCGGGAGCCGGGTCACAACTACAAGATCTATGGTCTCCAGCTCACTCCTCAGGGGGTCTATGCTCGTGCCGCCATAGACCATCCCGACGACGATGACTGGGATCTGCAGCTTGAACTTCGTATGGGATATACTCACCTCGAGCCCAATGGGATACTTATCAGGTTAACTAACATGGGCAAGGCGTTTGTGAGTTATCAGGCCTGCAGGACAGTCACACGCCCCAACAAGTCTCCTGTTGTGACCTACCAGTCATTTCTGAAAACGCAGTGCGCCAGGGCTCTCTTCTATGCCGTAGCGGTGACTGAGGCTAAAGTCCAGAGGACTAAATATTGTTTGTAGGCCGTTACAGAGTGTAAAGCCGACCTTGATATGCTAGGTAAGCCTCCTAAGGAGTCAACCATCTATCTCGAGTTAGCTATTGGGGCTGTGGCGCAGACTGAGTTTGTCCCAGTCCTTCCTGGGGTCTCTATTACATGGAGTGCGTCATCACTCCCCAGGCATGTTGCTCTCGTCATTACTTCCGCGGCCGACGGGAAGTGGGCAGCCCGGGCAACTGAGACGGACATTATAGTAGAGCTCGGTGAGGTTGCGGTGGATGAAATCATCTTTAATAACGTTACTGCTTTTGTCCGGCTTTTGTTCACTACAGGGCCGATTAGCACCGTTTGCATTGAACATTTAATATCTCAGTTGAAGAAGTAGGTTTGACGTGCAAAGAATAATGTCGCTCTATCCGTCATTTGATACTAGTGACGGCGGTACCTTTCGCATTCATGAGATTACCCGTCTTCAGAAGTCTCTGGAAGATGAAAGGGATAAACGGGCTGCACTGTATAAAAAAATATTGGCGTGCCGTTAATGCATTAGACGCTGTGGACAGCGTGATGCTGGCGGCAAGCCTTGGTATGGGTGTGGGGGGTGTTGGGCTTCTTACCACCATTATCGCTGCCCCTGTAGTTGTCGGGCTCGAGATAGCTGCCCTAGCTTGTGGAATCATGTCCGCCGGGAGCAAGCTAGCGTCCCGCAAACTAATATCGAAAGCTAAGAAACACGATGAAATTTGCACTTTGGCGACGGCTAGGCTTTTCAGTATAGCCGACCTTGTTTCAAAGGCTTTGGATGATGGGAGAATTACAGACGTGGAGTATAAAATAATTACAGCTGAAGAAAATAAATTTCATCAGTTGAAAAAAGATATTCGGAGCAAGGCGCCGGCTGATCTGGACAAAGAAACAAAAAAATCTCTCATTCTGAAAGGGAGAGACCAGGCGCGGGCAGAGTTCGTAAAAGCTATAGGGTTGAAATAACCTGTATACGCGATCAGGACAATCTGGGGCCGCCCCCCCCCCCTACTCCACTGAATGATCCGCCACTGGATTTCAGTAATGTGTGGAAGTGGTGATATACTACTCAGAGCAGTAACTTCTGGGGTAATTATGGACATTTTTTCCATTCATTGCTTTTCCATTTTTTCTCATCCTATTGTCACATGTGAATGAAGAGATCTCCTGTTCTATATGTTGTGTTTTGTTTGTTGATGAAGGCTAATCACCACAACAACATGTATTAACACCATGCGCAATACACCATGTGGTGTAATTCTGTTCGGTAAAACTCTACTACTTTGTATGGAAGTAATGAATATGAAAGAATACTAAGAGCGGTGGATTCCACTAATGCCCACTACACAGAAGTAATACATTTAACAGCTCAAGTGTTATTCTGTCAATGCAATAACTGTGGGTGTGTAATGAGCATGAAATGTGTTTCAGTTAGTGGTGCTGATTCAATCAAGTGCCGTCTCCACAATGAAGGTTGGCTACACAAGCTGACTGGCGCGTGCCGCGTGGGATCTTTTCGCGAGAACAAAAATCACCGTGCGGCACGCGTGGGATTTTTTCGCGAGAACAAAAATCACCGCGCGGCACGCATTCATAAAAACTCGTCATGCAAAGACAAATTGATCACGTTCATTTTTTTCGGTCACGGTACTTCCGGCGTGATCATTTTTACCGGAAGTGGGGTTGACTGACACACACGTTTGATTATCGTGCGTGCGTGCTGTGTATGTATGCGTGCGTGGGTGCATGTATGTGTGCAAGCGTGTGTGCCCCATTATGCACCTACTACACCTATTCATCGTTGGTATGGTGGGCGGCCCTCTGGTTCATATTGAGGACTTAGCTTCATCCCTGTATAGAGTAGCAGCTTGATGCCGGTCGTCTTTTCAAACTTCCGAAACATCTAATGAAGCGCGTCTAGTGTGCAACGCTCACACATCTCATATGGTTTCCTAACACCCCTCTCACAGAATATGCACTCTTCTATCACCTCGCCCCGCTTTGCCTGTTCATCGTGCCAAGAACAATAAAGGTCGATGGATGGCCTGCAGCAATGAAGTTCTGTGTCGAGCTTCGGCCACTCACATCCATAGGTCTCCATCTGTATGTGCCCAATAAGTCAACCTCTAATTCGACGCGCTGCCCGGCGCCCCCTAATATTTCTGGGAGGGGGTCCTGGCTGTTGCAATTTGTGTTGGTGGTGCTCGGCGAGAGAGCGTGCCCGCTCGCCGAGTGCTCCCGTTCATATTCGCATGTTCGTAGCGGTGCCCATCTTGATATGGCTGGTTGGTACCACTCAAATTGTGCATCGCGGTATAGTCACCCCCTATAACAAAATATGGTTGCTCGCTGTTGCCCTGCCGAAAATTACGGTGCGAATGGGGGTCGGTTCGGACCCCCTATTCGAACCCTTAGGGGGGCGACTGGGGGTTGGAGCGGACCCCTATTCGACAGTCCTTAGGGTGGTGCTAGGTCGGCGGTATCAGTGCCCAACGCTGGGGTGTGGGGTGGTGGTATTGGCGTGACTCCAGTTATACTACTTCTTTTCTTTATCCAAGATATTCTTAGAATCTGTCTATAACATTTATATTCAAAGGGATTTATGCGCTGTTCAGCGTGCTTAGTAAGTGTCCAGGTCTCATTCATATATATATATATGGGGCGTTCATTTGAAATCCGTCCGTGCTGCACCGCGCGTAATTGCGTACGTTGAACATGATCACGTCACAGCCATGTGATAAGTACTAATCAATGAATAAATTGAATAAAAGAGCAAGTGCTTATCATGATGCATAGGTTCTGTTTCTGACCGTTGAGAAAATGGCCAGGTTAATCCAAAATCCGCCCAAAAAAGCTCAAAGAGCGGCTATTCAATTTATTTCATTTGAAGGATGTCGACCAGTGGACAGCCATTGAAGAATTCAGACAGCATACGGTAACAAATGTGTATCGAAGACAACAGTGACAGAATGGGCACGAATGTTTCGGAAAGGACATCAGTTCATGACAGATCTTCGACGGCCGGGTGAAGTGCATATTGTTGCAACAGAAAACACCATCGCCAAAATTGATGCAGCAGTACAGATGAACCATTGTCGAAGCATACGCTCGCTAGTGAAATAATTCGATGTGTCAATTGGGACAATTCAAAAGGTTGTTCATAAGAAACTGCAATATTGGAAGGTGTGTTCACAGTGGGTACCACAGATGTTGACCGACCACCAAAAAGAGGAACGCATGGGATGGTGTTTGAATCACTTGCCGCGTTATAGAGTGGAGGGTGATGCATTTCTCTTCCGCACAGTGGCAGGTGATGAATCATGGTGTCACCACTTTGAGCCGAGCAGCACAAGAGAGAGTATGCATTGGAAGCATGCTTGATCACCAAAAGCCAAACAATTCAAGTTACAGGTTTCCGCCGGTAAGGTTATGCTGATCGCATTTTTTGACCATGAAGGGCTATTGTTGGCCAACTTTAAAGAACTGGTGTCAACATCAACTCTACCCACTACGTGCACGCACTAGACAAGCTGCAAAAAGTCATCAAGAATAAATGACCCGGTTTACTTTCACGCTGTGTGATTTTGTTGCACGATAATGCTCGCCCGAATGTCGCAAAGATTGTGCAGGAAGAATTAGTAAGGAAGTAGTGGGAAATTCTGCAACATCCATCCTATAATCCTGATTTGTTACCATGTGATTTTCATTTGTTCGGACCTCTAAAAACAGCTCTCAAGGGGCAACGATTTCACACAGACGTAATAAACGCGGTAAACACTTGGTTCAGTGAGTAACCACACTCCTTTTTTGCGGACAGCATTCGCCGCCTACCTAAGCAATGGGATGCTTGCCTACGGTGACTTCTGACCAACCCACGGTGCATAATTCATTCAAATTGAATGTTTTGTTTAATTCTACCACACCTGTTAATGTTTCTTTCATACTTTTGTAATATATATATATATATATATATATATATATATATATAATATATATATATATATATATATATATATATATATACACATTTGTTTGCTTGAAATTTGTCTATAACTTCGATGTTGACTCTTGTATGAAATTCACTGTTTTATTTAGTTCAGTCAGTGACCATAAAGTTTATCTTTCACTGTTGTTTCTCTAAGCCAGAAGATTTGACTAGCATCATCATCAAGTGTCCTGCCAGCTGGCGTAGGCGTTCATGGCTCTCCACAGATCTCGGTGTTTTGTTATTGGATCAACTCTGCTGATGATATTCCTCCATGCCACCGTCTCAATCCATCCAGAATCATTTCTCTTGGTCTGCCCCTGCCTCTCTTCCCCTCAATCTTTTTAGTTGTCACGATGTTCTCCAATGCCTCTCTTCTCATCACATGACCGAAGAAAGATGTTTTGTCTCTTTCTTATTGTTATATATAATGTTCTAGTTTCATTAGCCTGTTTCAGGCAGTCGTTGTTAGTTACTCTGGCAGTCCAAGGAATTCGCAACATTCGTCTCAGGAACCACATCTCTGTTGCTTCTAATTTCTTCTTAATTTGTTCATTTACATTCCAAGATTCACTGCCATACAGCAAAACTGGTTCTACATAGCATTTCAGCATTCTCTTTCTTACATTCAGTGATAGTGACTTATTGCATAAGATACTCTCAATTTTCTGAAATGTGGCTTTCACTTGCCCTATTCTGCTCTTAATCTCTGTTGTACATCTTCCATCTGATGTTATAAATGCCCCTAGGTATCTAAAATTATCCACTTGGTTAAGGATCTTTCCTTCTATTTCTATGTCACATTTGGTGTCACCATTTTCTTTGATATCACCATTGTTACTGTTTTCTTGATATTCAAGGAGAGTCCTTTCCTTGCACTCTCTGTTTCTACAGTGTCCAACAATTGTTGTAGGTCTGTTGATTTATCCACTACCAATACTGTGTCATCTGCATAGCGTATATTATTTACATTATAACCTCCAACTAGTATTCTTGGCATCTCTTTGATCTCTCTCATTATTACTTAGCTACATAGGGAGAAGAGATCTGGTGACAAGACACACCCCTGTCGTACTCCTAGCTTTATGTGTTCGTAACTACCATCTTTATTTCCCATTTTAATTGCTGCTACTTGGTTCCAGTAAATATTCTTTATTTTTTCCCATCAATGTTAATATCTTCCAACATTTTAATCAGTTCATCATGTTTTACTTTATCAAATGCCGTAGTATAATCTATGAAGCACAAATATATGTCTTTCTGTTTCTCTATTGACCTTTCTATTAGTGTCCATAATGAATATATTGCATTGTTTGTGCCCTTTCCCTCCACAAACCCATACTGTTCTTCACTAATTTCCATTTTTATTTTCTTTCTGGTTCTCATTATGATTCTGAGTATAAGCTTAGTGATATGGTTTATGAGGTTAATTGTGCGAAAATCTTCACATTCAGTTGCACCTGGTCTTTTTGGTATAGCTATAAATACAGATTTCAGCATATCACTGGGTATATATCCACTGCTGTAAATATCATTCAACAATTTGGTTAATATATCTACTCCAAATTCTCCCAATACGTCTATTGTGATTTCATCTAACCCAGCTGGTTTTCCTTTCTTCATATGTTTCATAGCGTCAGCGACTTCTGTTTTCAGAATAGATGTACCTTCTAAGTTACTTTCTTCTGTTAATTCTTCCCTTTCTCCATCATATAATTCTCTTATATACTCATTCCACCTCTTCATTATAGCACCTTAATCCAATAATATCTTTCCTGTTTTTGATTTCAAACACCCTGTATTTATTCTTATTCATTCCCCCCCCCCCCCCCCCCCCCCCCCCCTTCCCCCCCCCCCCCCCCCCCCCCCCCCCCCATGAGCTCACTGATTTGTCTGTGCATATTTGTTGTATCTTTAATGGCATTTAATGCAATTTTTTTTTGCACTGCTTGTTTAACAAACTTTATTTTGCCTTCCCACATTTATCTTTTATTTCTTTATTTATCTTAGCATATTATTGTTTGTCATTTTCACTCTGTTTTCTTTTGTCCATGAGCTTTAGGATTTCTTCATTCATCCATTGTTTCTCAGCTATTTGGCTTCCCTGCGGTTGTACCAGGAGCCACGGAATGTGATCAACATAGAACAATTAGTATAATGAGCCAGCTTAACACAAGACACAATTAGAACACACAACGTCTCTACACTGACAACATCCAGACAACAGGGTGTACCACAAATACTGACTGCAAATCAAACATAAACAATGATTTAATTCTTCAAACCAGACACGTCCTGTATACATTGGTCACAGCTAGACAATCTCTAACATACAATCACATTAGATTTCTTATTATGGGTCATAAAGCATTACACCATAAGTATACAGATTACCTCTTCTATTGCTGCCATCACCATAATAAAGAAAGTCCCATGGTCCCGAATTACCACAGGATACCCTTCAGCACTTGGGTTCTCATTACACACCCCGCCAGTCTATGCGATGGTCCCTTTCCCACCATTCACTGGGACTGGTGGTGGAGTCCGCTCTCAATCTTAATCATTGTCCAATAAATCAGCTTTAGAATCTCAAACAGTGATTAGTACATGGCCAGTTATATCCCATGTCCCACTGGAATGGTTAACTTCAAATACAAACTCTAGGTAATTATTTACATACCATCACATCCATGCACGAATACTCAAAATCAGGAATCTTCTGTGAGTCTATCTGATTCATGTATAGAGGCTTGAAAACCTCTGTTTGATGTGTATGGAACATCTGGGACTTTCTTGGCTATACCTGGGGCATTTGCGCCCATCTGTGACAGGGATGTGGTCTGGGAGGACTGGTCCTGAGATGCCTAAAAACACAAGCAGAAGAGAATTAGAGACAAAGACGAACAACATGGGGAGGATATGGAAGGAGCTGAAAAAGATAGCAAAGGTTGGGATGGCTTGATGAAAGTTGGTTACGGGTTTGCACTCTAATAATTGATAAAGGGCACAAGAAGAAGAGATGATAAACTACAGTTTCACATTTGTAAGACTTCTCTTCTGTATGTATTCAGTAAACGTTGCTTCTCAATCATCACATATGTAAGCTTTTTCTTATAGATGGATCTCACGTGGTGCATCAAATGACCAGCGTAGTAAAATATGCAACACAATCATCACTTCTGTATGTCTCTCCAGTATGTGGATTATTGCTCACTTCAGATAATGGAAATGAGTAAAAGGATGCAGCACATGTGCTGCAGATGTGAGGTTTCTATCCTGTATGCGTTTTCTTATACTATTTAAGATTTCCAGCTTTAGAAAACAAATGTTAACAATCATTACATTTGTAAGTTTTGTCCCCTGTATGTGTTCCCAAGTGGTACACTAAATGGCCCCTGCGAGTTAAAGATGCACCACAATCATCACATTTATAATGTTTTTCTCCTGTATGTGTTTTCTTGTGGCGCTTCAGATGGATAACATGAGAAAAAGTTGCACCACAATCATCACATACGTAGTTTCTCTCCTGCATGTGTTCTCTTGTGGCGCTTCAGATTGAAAGATATTCTAAACGATGCACCACAATAATCACATTTGTAAGGTTTCTCTCCTGTATGTATTCTCAAGTGGTATACTACATGGCTAGTGTGAGTAAAAGATGCGCCACAATCATCGCATTTGTAAGGTTTCTCTCCTGTATGTGTTCTTTTGTGGATCTTCAGACTGCTAGCTTGAGTAAAAGATACACTACAATCATTGCATTTGTAAGGTTTCTCTCCTGTATGTGTTCTTTTGTGGAGCTTCAGACTGCTAGCTTGAGTAAAAGATACACTACAATCATCGCATTTGTAAGGTTTCTCTCCTGTATGTGTTCTTTTGTGGCATTTCAGGTTGCTATGGTTAGCAAAACAAGCACCACAATCATCACATTTGTAAGGTTTCTCTCCTGTATGTGTTCTTTTGTGGAGCTTCAGACTGCTAGCTTGAGTAAAAGATGCACCACAATCATCACATTTGTAAGGTTTCTCTCCTGTATGTGTTCTTTTGTGGACCTTCAGACTGCCAGGACGAGTAAAAGGTGTATTACAATCATCACATTTGTACGGTTTATCTCCTGTATGTGTTCTCTTGTGGTTAATCAAATTAGTAGCTTGAGTAAACGTTGCACCACAATCATCACATTTGTAAGGTTTCTCTCCAGTATGTGTTCTTTTGTGGCATTTCAGGCTGCTAGGGTGAGAAAAATTAGCACTACAAACGTCACATTTGTAAGGTTTCTCTCCTGTATGTGTTCTCAAGTGGTATACTACATGGCCAGTGCGATTAAAAGATGCACCACAATCATCACATTTGTAAGGTTTCTCTCCTGTAAGTGTTCTCTTGTGGTTAATCAAACTAGTAGCTTGAGTAAAAGTTGCACCACAATCATCACACTTGTAAGATTTCTCTACTGAATTTGTTCTTCTTATCTTTCTGTTTAAATATATATCTTCACCAGCGTTTAGATCACAAACTTCAGGCATGTAAGTTGTGGCTTCCTGTTTAATTCTTTGATGAATACAACTGGCAAGACTATCATGATAATCAAGTGACATCTCAGAAATCTGTGTACATGTCACTGATGTTTCTACAGTTTGTAATTCATCCAAGTCTCATTAGCCACACACCTTAGTTTAGTGTTAATTTGATTAGTAGATGACACAATGTCTGATATCTGATCACATTCTTCATGTTTTACAGATGTTCTATAACTATTCTCAATCCCACTATCATCAAGTGATATTTGCTCATGGTGAGTGAGAGTTATTTTACTTTCAGGCACTCTTGATCCTGTTTCTGTGTGTCCAGCCATGTCTTCAAGGCTGCAGCAACCTTCCATGCCTACCATGTTTTTGAATCTGTCATGTGGTTTGTAATCATAGAACACATCTGGAAGTTCTTGTTTCACAAACTCCAATTTAATGTCATCAGATGCCATCTTCTCTATTTGTAGCTGCACTTATGTTAAGTAGGAAGTCACAACTCTGGCAACAGTGGTGTATTTCTGAAACATACAAACAGTGAACATTTAGTTAAACATTAGAGTTGCAGGCAACATATTATAATAAACTGTTTAAACTTCTATAAAATGAACAGTTACTGTAAATGTACTATAGCACCTGATCTGCAGGGTTCTATGAAATGAACATTTTATACATCATCATCATCATCAAGTGTCCTTCCAGCTGTCATAGGCATTCATGGCTCTCCACAGATCTCGATCTTTGGTGTTCTGGATCAACTCTGCCAATGATATTCCTCCATGGCACCGCCTCTGTACATACGGCGTCATTTCTCTTGGTCTGCCTCTCTTTCCCTCAATCTTTCCAGTTGTCACGATGTTCTCAAATGACCCTCTTCTCAACGTTTTATACATTTGTATAAAATTCCAGACACCTGCACATTTTTACCTCGAACCTGAATTTTCAAATTCAGTTCTATAAATATTGTTTTCAAAAGTACTTTGTGTCCCCTATGCCAGGCTCTTTGTTCGGCTCATTGTAAAGAACATGGCATCTCTCATGACAAACCACAAATATCAATAGAACAAGCAGCAGACACTGATGTCCTAGAGAGGATCCATTATTTTAATGACATTGCATCATTACAGTCAAACCCGTCTCACAAGCATCCTCACATTCCGTCGAAGGCATGACTAACTCTATATTGATTGGACGACTAGTGTGCTTTATTATTATATGTTCTTCTCTATTGTTTCTTGTGACATGATCTTCTTTTATGCGATGTAGTGGGAGAAAAATGGAAACATGTACTAATCTTGATTTGAATACACAATAGCCTGTGGTGGATAAACTTGACTGTAGCAAAGCCGTTGTCACAGAGCCACAACGTTTACATGAACAGCTTGCTGTATCACATTGCAGCAATCTTCAGCGATGTGATCGACTTACTGGCTTGACGTTTTAATTGCTTGGGAACACTTTGCGGCCGACTTGGAGCAACTTCTTGCCTGACTGCCTAGTCCTGCTCCGTTCCCTCTGCTGTCTCCTCCGTCCTGTCACGTGTTGTTTTTCTCTTTAATTACGTGAGTGGTTCCCCTTTCACTGGGCCGTACGTGTTCTCATTAATCTCCTATGATTACTCTTAACTGTTCTATCATGCTATGTTTGCGTGATGATTATTGTTCATCTATGATTTTAACTCTTTCTTGGCCTAATCTTGTCTACTGTTACTTTGTACCGTGTGACTCTTTCTTGAGTCCGTTTCGATACATGGCACCCTGTTAGTCATGTCTATTACTTTTATTTTGTTATTATTATTATTATTATTATTATTATTATTATTATTATTATTATTATTATTATTATTATTATGTGTTTTCTGTTAACGTGTATCGTGAAATCAGACTAATAAACATACATTATACATGTCTGCACCATTGCAAGCCGACTTGTGATTTCTGCAGCGATATGTTACCATAACATTAACATACAGGTCCTGTTCCTGGGATGACAGAGTTAGTCATCCTGATTCCTATAACAGTACTTACAACACTTGACAGCAAAAGTGGAAGAAGATGATGATGATCTTCAATGTTAGGTTTTATTTATTGTCTCAGATTACAATAATTTTGTTTAAGCTGATAATTATCATCTTAAAAATGACATACTACAAATGGTGCTCGGATTGGCTAGCTTCGCCTTCATTTTTATCTTCATTGCTTCATAGTACACATTCCATTTCTGTCCCACATATTCTTGAACAGTTTGCCAAAGGCCAGCGCTGGCCTTGCAGATTCTTGATGACGAAGCAAATGCAAGAATCTCCAAGGCCAACGCAGCCTTTGCAGACTGTACAAGAATGTGTGGGACAGAAATGGAATAAGCCTGCAAACAAAAAGTCTACAAAGCAGTCGCATTATACATACTGCTATATGCTTGTGAAACCTGGACTGTTTATCAGCGACATGCTAGAAAATAAAACAACTTCCATACAGTCTGCCTTAGGAAGCTACTGAAGATTACTTGGCAAGACAAGATCCCAGACACTGAGGTCCTAGAATAGCGTCCATGCCCAGTATCCACACTCTACTAATGAAGAATCACATTCGCTGGGCTGGTCACTTGACTCGCATGCCATATCACAGGCTCCCTAAACAAATTTTATTACGGCGAGCTGCGTTGTGGTAAACGATCCCAAGGCGGTCAGAGGAAATGTTTTAAAGACATCTGAAGATCTCACTTAAAGCTTTTGGAATTCATCAAAACACTTGGAAGACTGCTACTTAAGACCGAAATTCATGGCACACATCAATACGCATGAGTGTATTCATTTGTGGAGCAAACAGGACTGCAAGAGATGTGAAAAAAAGACTGGACAGAAAAACCACTGCAGGAGATCCTCCTTCTGGTAGGTCAAGCATTCTATGCCCACATTGTCAAAGAACATCTCGAGCCAAAATAGGCCTTACCAGCTGCTTAGAACTCACAGCTCCAAATTTTCAACCCCACTGGATGAAATTAATGGTTATCATCATTCTTGATGGACAATTAATAAAACATTTGATGTAGAGCCAGTGCTGGTAACTGATGGAGTAACATTGAAGATAGTGTTTCTAAATTCGCTCATGGCCGCAAGTGAAAATTTCAGAAATCGTGGCTGGAACTACTACCATGTTACGATATGTAGGAGGAATTGTGCACTGAGCAGTAGGTTTCCCAACACTGCATACAATAATTCAAGCAAAAGTTGTGTTTGGATGTTAGGGACTATTTAAATTGGAAACTTAATATTCATGGTAAATCCTACATTTACTTCAAGTGTCAGGAGGCTAAAAGTAAAATGAAGAATCCTGAATGTGCTCCTTTAGCAAAGTGCGTAAATGAACAATGAATTCTTATATGCTGTAACAAATGAATATCATTTCACTGCATTATTCTGTACTGCCAAAAATTACAGACCCACCACTGACTCATTTCTTCATGGAGATTTGATATTTAAATCAAGGAAAGCCCATGTGTCAGTATCTTACTTGATGGACATGCAGACAGATCTGATGATGAGGGGCTGATACTATATATTCATCAGAAGGGAAGGTGCAGGAGACATATCTTTCTATTGTGCTACTGTAAGTTGTAACAAGTGATGGGTACTTGAAAGCTCTAGAACATGTGAATAACTTAACTGATTTCATAATAAAGGAATTTAATGGTTCTTTAAAAAATATGTTGCTTTATCTTAGTTTGGTTCATGTCTTTCTAGGAAGAACGAAATACCACAATGTGATATACAAGTAAAGGGGAATATTCTTCAACAAGTGAATCGGTACAATTATCTCGGAACAGTCATAACATCTGATGGGAGATGCCTTGAAGAAATTAGAACAATAATCGCCATGGCAAAAGTAGCCTTTAGCAAGATGTAAAACATACTAACTGTAGCATAATTGCTAACCACCATTATTCCACCATTATGCCGCTTTCGCGCCAACGCCTGTTTAGCATATGTTAATATTTCATCAGAATATGGTAAGCCCGCACTTTTTCCGCAACCAGCCTGATGAACAGACGTGAAAAGCTGGTGTGACCAAATTTTCAAACATGGGACTGCAGAGTGTCTAGATCCGAGGTAAGCTTGTAACTCCCGAGATTAGACTAAGACCCCGATGTATCAGGTATCAAGTAATGGTATCCAGTGTTTGTAATGTCAATTGAAATGTATTATTATTATTTAAAACCTCTGAAATGTAAAAATGCTTGACTGTAGATTCTGACGACGCAGAGCCATTCCCGGGCAAACTGACACTCTAATACTCGCTTCGATGAAACTGCAATCTCTGATATTCTTAAAAATAATTATTAACTTTAAGAAGTGCATTATACTACTCCATTCTATTCTGAACAACTGTACGAAGTGATGATTCTAAAGCAATCTTGTGCATTTCAGCAGAAACACTGATAAAAAATGCTATCACTATCTACAGCTAAAATGACAGTTCGTGTACTAGAATAAGGGCCTTGTTTTAAAACAGACTTATCTATGTCTATTTTCAATTTAGAAAGTTGAAAGAGAAATCAAATCTTCCATTTCTGCTTCATCTATTGAGGAAATAGGGTTTAATGGCATAAATATTTATATTTATGTCAAATTTAATTAGATAAGGGCACACATGAATTGCATTACATGAGAAAGTTGTGCTTCGCGGAACACCATCACGCGAAGTGAACTTAACTCATTAATCAACATAACTTAAAAAACAACACTAAACACCACAACAACAACAGATAATAGGAGGGAGTTATTAGACACAGAAGAAGAAGAAGAAGAAGAAGAAGAAGAAGAAGAAGAAGAAGAAGAAGAAGAAGAAGAAGAAGAAGAAGAAGAAGAAGAAGAAGAAGTTAATTGGGAAAACACAGAGAATTATTATACACACTGTAAACACCATAGAGTGGAAGAAATGTTATAAATGTATGTCATTTATTTACATGCATCTTGACACATTCTCACTCTTGTCACTGTCTTACTGTACACGTTCACTGACCCCAGGGGTTCCAAATGTTGCTGTATGTAGCCGAGGCGCGGTGTTGGGGTGAGCGCCCACCATTGCTTAAATACCTCAATGGCTCGTGAATACATAACCTATGCAGCAAAAGTCCAACTCCTGGCCTTCACGCGGCGGACCTGTTTAAACTAACAGGAGAAGGGGCGACGGCGAATCTCTGGCGCCGGAAAATAACCAGTATGCTCTAGATGTGTATGCACGTACATGCATGCGCAGACAGGTGTGTGCGCGTTTACACATCTACACTCCAGTGAGACCACAGTCTGCTCTAGCAAAGAAAGGTGCTGAAGTCGGAGGCAACCAGCCAAGAGGCGCACCACAGAAATCAGGATGCCACGCAATCACGCAAAATGGAATATGTCAACTACTGCTAATCGTTATGGTGCTCGCCCTGCTTTGGACCCCCAGGCAGGTGCAGTGCCGGGCCCTATGTCTCGAAAGGGTCCAACCCCAACTACTGGAGGTCCTTCTCAGATGTCCTGTGAAGCCAGGGGACATGAGAATAGGATGACTGGCCTTACCAAACGAAGACTTAAAATAATGCACTGGAATGCGGAGGGAGTCAGCAACAAAAAAATAGAATTACAAAAAATCTTGGACCAAGAAAAAGTAAGCATATGTTGCTTGCAAGAAACTCACCTCAATGAAAATATAGCCTTCAAAATCAGAGGCTACCAGTGTTACCGATCTGACCGAAAGGACAGGCGAAAAGGTGGGATACTGACCCTTGTATTAAATAACATCATGGTTTCCCAAATCAAAGTCTACATGGAAGGGGCTGAGTATCAGACACTTAAACTTAAGACAGGTAATACAGATCTACATCTGATCAATTACTACTGTCCAAGTGACCGCCCACAGGCACTGGACACACTACCACTAAAAGAAAAAATGATTGTGTGTGGCGATTTCAACAGCCACTCGCAGAGCTGGGGCTATGATCACATGGACCAGAGAGGAGAGAGACTGGAAGACTGGCAGGATGAGAATAGATTCATGTTGATTAACAAGCCGTCCAACCCACATACTTTCTACTCGAGATCATGGCACTCTACAACTTCACCTGACCTGGCTTTTCATTCACCAGACCTGGAGTGGAACATTACACGAATTGTTGGGAAACAACTTGGTGGCAGTGACCATCGGCCAGTCTTTCTAACCGTAGAAAATGAGCTTGTAAGTGAAAGCAGCACCCTCTCGAGGTGGAACTACAAGAAAGCAGACTGGGCAATGTACAAGCATCGCACCAGCATATTGGTTAGAAAACTGAACACTGAGAAAGACATAAATAAAGTAGTTGAAGAGTTTGGGAAATGCATACTACAGGCAGCGCGAGAAACAGTATTAAGAGGAGCCCGTAAACAATATAAACCCTACTGGAGTAGTGAACTGGAACAGTTGCATAATGATGTTGAAGTGTGTAGAAAGCAAGCAGAGGCCACACCCAGCCAAGAGCACCACAATAAATTCCAGCATGCAAAAGCCAAATTTCAAAGGGCCAAGCTGCAGGCTAGACATAAAAGCTGGCAGGAGAAAACGGAGTCTCTGAACTTTGAAAGAGACACAAGGAAATTGTGGAAGCTAATAAAACAGCTTAATGACGAGGGCACAGGGAGAAACTCAAAAATTGCGCTACATAAAGATGGAAAAATCTTAACAAGAAAGGAAGCAGCTGACCATTTTGCGGACTCGTTCGCACAAGATATATCAAAATTAGTCCAGAGAAACAACAAGAGATTCGAGAGAAACGACAACATACAGGACAGAAGGAAATAGTACATGAGGTTCTGGAGGCACCCATCACAATCAGCGAACTGGAGTTAGCCATATCAAAACTGAAAATGAGAAAGTCACCAGGAGCTGATGGTATCTCCAATGAAATGATCAGGAACCTAGGAACAGAGGCCAAAACAAAGCTGTTGCAGATCTTCAATAACAGCTAGACCTTAGGCAGTGTTCCACAAGCCTGGAGAGAAGCAATCATGATACCCCTCCTAAAATCAGAGAAAGATGGTTCCATTGACTCCTGCTACAGACCAATTATCCTCACCAGCTGTCTCTGCAAAACACTGGAGAGCATCATCAATCACAGACTGCAGTGGTACATTGAAAGTAAAAACATCCTTGTGCCACAGCAGGCTGGCTTTAGGCAGTGCTACTCTACGGAAGATCAGACAACCTACCTCTCTCAAGAAATTGAGGATGCATTCCAAGAGAAGAAGCTGGTGCTTGCGGCATGGATAGATCTGAAGAAAGCCTTTGACAAAGTCTGGAAAGAAGGTCTGATGAAGAAACTGAGAAACTGCAAAGTCAATGGAAGAATGTACAAATGGGTGAAAGCATACTTGCACAACAGAAGAGCCCGAGTACAGATAGACGGACTAAAGAGCAAGAAAGTACTACTGCATCACGGTGTCTTGTCCCCCACACTTTTTCAAATCTTCATCAATGATCTTGTTGCTCACCTACCGCATGGAATTAAAGCGGCAATGTACGCCGATGACCTGGTTCTATGGAGCACAAATGAATACGCATCAGTGGCCACCAGATTGCTACAAAGAGCTGTAGATACATTTGCTGCATGGGCAAATAGATGGTGTGTCAGCATAAACACTGACAAGTGCAGCACCACCCTATTTACCCTCTCTCCAAAACAAAAGGCAGGGATCATCCAGATAAATGGAACACCCCTAAGAGAAGATAAAGAACCAACATACCTTGGAGTAACATTTGATGGCAAGCTGACATGGAGAAAGCACATCAACAAAGCAGTAGCAAAAGCCAGAAGGAAAATAGCCATCCTGAGAAAGCTAAGTGGAACCACATGGGGAGCCAGTACGAAAATACTTAGCAAAGTTTATCAACAGAGCATACGACCACACCTGGAATACGGGTCAACTGCATGGTGTTCGGCAGTAAAACCCACACTACAAGAGCTGGACAAGGTGCAAAATCAAGCACTTAGAGTCACCACAGGAGGGATGAGATCAACCCCTATAGTGGAAATGGAGAAGATGGGGAGGACACAGGCACTGAGTGAGCGCAGAGATACGAAAACGCTAATACAAGCAGAAAAGTTCTTTAGCTTGCCAGGCCACCCTATGAAGAACAGATTTGAAAACCTAGCTATGGGGCGGTTGAAAAGAAGTAGTTTTATCCACCAGGCCAAACGACTCTGCAGAGAAACCACTGATCTGCCCACAGTTGGTATCCCCCTAACAACTATTCCAGAGCGAACTCCATGGAAAGATGAGCATAGACTATCGTTACAAATCCAGACAAAAGTGAGAGGAATATTTGACAAGGAAGAACAGAACAGTGTGCAGCGCAGAACAGCCACTCTCAGCTTCCTTGATGAAGAATACCCACAGGATCTCTGGATCCGAGTCTACACAGATGGTCAGCACAAAATGCTGTTCGAAATGGAGGAGCGGGAGTGTACATAGAATACCCAAATAATACTAGGTACACAGCCAGAGTACCGACAGGAAAGTACTGCCATAACTATGATGCCGAAATTGAGGCAATCAAGATAGCAACAGAGAAATTACTAAATAACAGCAATGGTACACAACCTGTGGTGCTACTACAGATGCAAAATCAGTACTCGAGGCGCTCCTCTCTGGGAAATTGCCAGTACTAAGGACACTACTTTCTGAACTTAGCAGTCAGCATAAAGTCACCATACAGTGGATACCATCCCACTGTGGAGTACCTGGAAACGACAGAGCTGATCAATTGGCTAAGGAAGGAGCCAAAAAAGAACAGCCTGATGTGCCCGTTACATACCACCAAAAGAAAAGAATGATCAAATCAGTCAGAAAGCCACCAAAACCTGCTCAAGATGACTACCACGTTATGGACAGACCAGAACAAGTCATTATTCTGCGCCTCAGAACAGGACACAATAGATTATGCAACCACATGTATACAAAATTCAAGATTGGTGAAACAGCCATGTGCACATGTGGATTGGCGTCGCAGACAGCAGAGCACATACTCCAAGACTGCCCAAAATATAACATATCTAGGCAAACCTTCTGGCCTAGAGAGACGACAGTGGAAGATAAACTCTATGGACCACTGTGTGAACTGAAAAAAACAGTTCAATTCATGCAAGAGACGACATTGCAGATATAGACATATTTCAAGCGAACGAAAGAAGAAGAAGAAGAAGAAGAAGAAGAAGAAGAAGAAGAAGAAGTGACCCCAGGTCAAATGAGAACTTACATACAGCAGGAACCAGTTGATACAAGGCGTACACAGTGTGATAAACTCTGACCACCCCAAATTAACCCAACACTAGATTCGAGAAAAAAGGAGGGGAGGGGAACTAGTTCCTACTTCAGGAATTTAGATTTCTTCCGACCTACTTCTAGAATATGGTATTGGGAAGATTGTATATATTTATGTGAATTTTAAACAGTGATCTTGGTGGCTACCAACAACCACCCAACACATCAGCAAACTAACCACCTAAATCAGACCTGAAAGAGGGAAGCCGAGAGAAAGAGATGAACCACAAGTGAGATGGAAGATGACTTGGCCATGAGCAGAGTATGGGGAGGCCTTCAGAGGAGCTATACTGGCATACCTGAAGTGGATCCATCAGTCAATGGACCCTGGCTTACCTAATATCCCAGTCACCAGGTTACCTTTCTAATTGGTACACACCACACCCAATTTCAGGAAACTGATATTTAATTGTTGATTCATCATCTTCACACTTAACATGTACAACATCAAAATGTTTACTATGTTTTCACACTTGTTGACCTCTCATGTATTGATGCTTGGTTATTGATGGTCTGTGACAATGGTCCAATATGCAACTTTTCTAATATATCTTGTGTAAATCACAATAGAGATGTGTGTACTGGCCAGAAGGCTCAGGCCCAGTCAATAAATGATTAACATGAATTGACCTTCTGTTAATTTATCAGTTCAAACCTATCTGTGATTCACCAGCTTCTTTGTACATCATGTTGTCAGGATCTATTGTGATTGATTATGTGTTTGATTGTTTAAAAACAAATTAACTCTTCATGACTTACTGAATGGGGAAATAAAAAGACTCTTGGTCTATCAGCTGCTCAACATCCAGGTTTTCTTAACATAAATCAGACTGAGAGAATTCTCCAAGCTTTCCTCAGATTTGATAACAAGAAAAAAAGGGGGCTCCAGAGCTATAAGAATCATTGGAGAAGGGGCAGATTCCCAGTTAGTAATTACCATTCTCATCAGGACCATAATCTATATCTCCTAGACTACTTAATAGAACGAGGCCTGCAGATAACTCGAGGGTCATATTCTGGGGTTATTGAAGATAGAAGAGGAGGGGGCCCAACTTCTTTTGTTAGAAATGGGGCATGCACCAAAGTGATCTCCTACTCCCTTCAGAATATATGACACTAACCAATAAAAAGATGTCATTTGAAACAAGAAAAAGAGTGTTGAGCCTATTCTTTTGTATGGATGTGAAACGTAGACAATGAGCAGTCAAGCTGAAAAACATCTGATGGCTGCAGAGATGTGGTTTCTGAGGAAAATGCAAAGAATACCATGAACAGACAGAAAAACAAATGTACTACAGGAGACAAATGAACATCGTAAACTGATTAGAGAAATTAGACGTAGACAGTCAAAATGTTTTGGACATGTTATGAGAAGAAATGGATTGGAGAACTTGGTGACAACTGGCAAGATCGAGGGGAACAGACGAAGGGGAAGACCGAGAAGAAAATACCTGGATGGCTTGGCCACATGGCATGGTCGAGACAGGAAAACTGAGCTGATCCACGACTCTGGTGATTGAGTGAAATGGCGAGTAATGACTGCCCACGCTTTCCAGCATGGCACATGATTGATTGATTGATTTTTTAGCCTGTGTTGAAATATAATATGCTGGCTCCTGAATCATGTTTAGATTTTTTTACACTTGATTATAAATATCACGGCCCACCTCGATCAAGGTCTTCTTCCTGAGAGTCAAAGTGGCTTCAGTAAAGAACGAGGAATTGTTAACATGATTTTCGCTGCAAGGCAGCTGCAAGAGAAATGTCAGGAACAGAACTGAGAAATGTTCTCCACTTTCATTGACCTTACCAAGGTTTTTGATACAGTCAGCAGAGAAGGACTGAAAGATTATGACAAAATATGGCTGTCTGCGAAAGTTTGTACAAATAGTGCGGCTATTTCATGATGGCATGCAGACAAGAGTACAGGAAAATGGTGAACTGTCTGAGCCCTTTCCTGTCACCAATAGAGTGAAGCAAGGATGTGTCCTGGAACCAACACTGTTCAGCCTCATGTTTTCAGCTATGTTGACGAATGCCTTCGAGAACAACATTGGAATAGACATCAACTATCACATGGATGGAAAGTTATTCAATCTCAGAAGGCTGAAAGCTAAAACAAAAATTAACAGCGACACCGTCAGAGAGCTCCCGTTTGCTGATGATTGCGCTCTATATGCCAACTCAGAGGCAGACACGCAACACAATGTTTCCGCTTTCTCACATGCCTGTACCAACTTTGGGCTCAATATCAACTTGGAGAAGAGTGTAGTTATGTACCAGCCAGCTCCAGGGATTAATCACACTGTGCCGAATATTAAAGTGAATGGTCATAGACTAAGTGTTGTGGACAAATTCACATATCTTGGCAGCACTGTGTCACAAGCTGCCACAATTGATGAAGAATTGAATGCAAGAATCTCCAAGGCCAGTGTGGCCTTTGGCAAACTGTACAAGAATGTATGGGACAGAAATGGAATAAGTCTGCAAACAAAGCTGAAAGTCTACAAAGCAGTTGTATTATCCACACTGCTATATGCTTGTGTTTTTACACTTTGGAATCTACTTAACATCTATGGTTTCCCTACCAAATATACAAACATCATAAAATCTTTCTACAAAGAGACACGCTGCTGCATGAGAACAGAATCAGGCAACTCTGACTGGTTCTCAGTGGAGACGGGAGTGAAACAGGGTTGAGTTTTGTCACCGATGCTCTTTGGAATAGCTATCGATTGGGTCATGCGTAAATGCACAAACAACACAAATAAGAGTATTCATTGGGTTGACAAAATTCTAGAAGACCTGGATTTTGCCGACAACATAGTGCTTTTGAGTTCAACACACCCACATTGCCTGTAGGGTTATTTTTATATAATAGATGAATTTTGTCGTCTAGGGGATAGATAAAGGGTTCTAGATCGAGATATAAGAAATGATAGATGGTACTTTTCCTTGCTTACTTCTCCAGGAACCAGACTTTTGTCTCGTTTTTTCATAAGACTGAATATAGGTAGAAGCAGATCACAGTCTAATTCACCTTAACCAAGACTAATCACCTGGAGAACTTGAGAGTCAAGTCATTTGCCCTGGCCTTCAAGGGAATCATATCCTCTATCTGTAGTAATAGCCAAGTGCATTCGACCTCCCACATTAACTCTCACTCCTTAACTACCAGTGACATATATCACCACAATAACATTACTGTGTAAACGACCTTCACAAGACAACAAGAACACTCTTAGTTCTAGCTATAGCTTTTAATATCTCTGTAACCTAAATCAACAAAACATAATACAAAAGAAACCATTCTCTGTGTAGCGCACCCTGTGCACCCACCGATCCCACAACAAAACACAGACCCCACAACCAATTTCCCACCATAATATCAACAACCATATTTGGGATGATTGTCCCTCACGAATAACCATCTCTAGGAAATACAGTAATATATGCCATCACATAAACACAATTACATGTATCAAATCTTCTCTACTACTAAAAAGTAATCCTTTCAGTTGGTATCTGGTTTTGACGTATATTGTTCTCCTGATTAACTCCTGTGTATTTTAAAATCCTGTACTCAAGAACGAGGTACTGTCAACCAAACTAGAGCTTGATAATCCACTGAACTTAAGCTCCATTATCTAAACAGGATAGACGATATTAACCAGTCTCCTCTCTTAACTTTCCATCGATGAAGACGGGAAGGTTCTATCTCATTCTTGGTGTACCGTACCAATGACTCTGTCACTGTATAATAAGTCTTAGGACTGTATCTTCTATGTGAAATGGAGATGCTGGTATATTGCGTTATAATCCAATTGCTTTGGAACATAACAGGTATAGTAGGCAAGGCACTGTCTAATATTTGCTCCCGCTATGCGTAGATGTAGATACACGATGATGATGATTTGTGTCGGCATCTTCCCTTGGGGCCCTCTTCTCAGGTAGAGGTGTTTTTTTTTTAGAGTGACGTGAATCTGCATTTGCCATGGTAATTCTACCCATGGCTGTTTTAGCTCGCATGATTTGAGTCCATGGAACCAGGACCAGTCAAAAATTGTGTAATGTAGGTTGTAGATAATTGAGCGGCAACTCCAATTACGTGTCATGGTCTTCCACTTAAACGACTGCAAAGGGAGGATCCAAAACATGTTTTGTATAACGTTGATACAATTCAGGAGTGTCGTCTCTGTTTCAGCCACATATACAGGCTGATCGTGCAACCACGTACTTGTATGTTTGTATGTTACTTGTCCTATGCTTTGCAGACGAAATGAGTGGATTAATGCTATCCACTTTTCTGTATCAGCTATGTTTAAGCTGTACAGCACACGACTTCTCGTCCCTGGGAATTAGTTGTATGTAAGACACTTGCTGACGTACTTTTCATTTTGTGTAATCCACTTGAGATTGGAAAGTTCCAGGGGAATAACTCCGATTTGACTGCTAATGGTCGTTGGCAATGCTAAGATGAGTGGTCTCCCTTTGTCAAGGGATATTTGCGATGACTTTCCCAGCCTAATATTTTTCATAATCAGGCTCTGGGTTCTTTCCAAATTATAGCCTGGGTTTGACTTCCTCAGTTTACCAGACTATCTAAAGGCCTTGTTTTTCCCCCGCCAACTGTGCGTTTCTTCAGTGCCCATAGCACTGAGAAAGCACAGTTAGTAACAATCTTTCCCTTAATGATTACATTTTCTTTGACTTGGTGGCGATTCAAAACTCAAGTGCCGTTATCGGCTTCGCCCATGGGTTAAATAGCCTAGCTAATTAAGCTATTTTTAGCTAAAGGTGATTCATTTGGCAGTGTTCGAGCCGGTAAGACATACCGCTCCTTATAGGGACTGCATAAACAACACCCGCGCAAAAAAGCCATTTCTAAGTAATGCTTGTTGCAACGTGTTTATGCAAATGACTGCAACTGTTACAGAATGTCTGCCATGCCACAATGCCCAAGAGAAAATAAACTGCAGGAGAATCGCCTCGCTGAGGAAGGGTCACTCAGGGAAAACAATTACACCTTTTTTTTGGAAGGGTAGAGGGCAGGCAGAAAAAAGGCAACATGGTAAGGGCTTTGCAGTGAAGAATTCGCTACTGGAAATGATTGAAATTCCAGCAGGAGGAAATGATCTCGGTCTTTGGTTTTCTGGATCAACTCTGGTGCTGATATTCCTTCATGCCACCGTCTCAATCCATCCAGCATCACTTCTCGTGGTCTACCTCTGCCTCTCTTCCCCTCGATCTTTCCAGTTGTTACGATGTTCTTCAATGCCTCTCTTCTCATCACATGACCGAAGAAAGCTGTTTGTCTCTGTCTTTATTGTTGTATATAATGTTCTAGTTTCATTAGCCTGTTTCAGGCAGTCGTCGTTAGTTACTCTGGCAGTCCAAGGAATTCGCAACATTCGTCTCAGGAACCACATCTCTGTTGCTTCTAATTTCTTCTTAATTTGTTCATTTACATTCCAAGATTCACTGCCATACAGCAAAACTGGTTCTACATAGCATTTCAGCACTCTCTTTCTTACATTCAGTGATAGTGACTTATTGCATAAGATACTTTTCATTTTCTGAAATGCGGCTTTTGCCTGCCCTATTCTGCTCCTAATCTCTGTTGTACATCTTCCATCTGATGTTATAAATGCCCCTAGGTATCTAAAATTATCAACTTGGTTAAGGATTTTCCCTTCTATTTCTATGTCACATTTTGGTGTCACAATTTTCTTTGATATTACCATTGTTACTGTTGTCTTGATATTCAAGGAGAGTCCTTTCCTTGCACTCTCTGTTACTACAACATCTAATAATTGTTGTAGGTCTGTTGAATTATCCGCCACCAATACTGTGTCATCTGCATAGCGTATATTATTTATATTATAACCTCCAACTAGTATTCCTGGCATCTCTTTGATCTCTCTCATTATTACTTCGCTATACAGGGAGAAGAGATCTGGTGACAAGACACACCCCTGTCGTACTCCTAGCTTTATGTGTTCGTAACTACCATCTTTATTTCCCATTTTAATTGCTGCTACTTGGTTCCAGTAAACATTCTTTATTATTCTTAAATCTTTTCCATCAATGTTGATATCTTCCAACATTTTAATCAGTTCATCATGTTTTACTTTATCAAATGCCTTAGTATAATCTATGAAGCACAAATATATGTCTCTCTGTTTCTCTATTGACCTATCTATTAGTGTCCGTAATGTATAAATTGCATTGTTTGTGCCCTTTCCTTCCACAAATCCATACTGTTCTTCACTAATTTCCATTTTTATTTTCTTTTTGGTTCTTCTCATTATGATTCTGAGTAGAAGCTTAGTGATATGGTTTATAAGGTTAATTGTACGAAAATCTTCACAATCAATTGCTCCTGGTCTTTTTGGTATAGCTATAAATACAGATTTCAGCATATCACTGGGTAAATATCCACTGCTGTAAATATCATTCAACATTTTGGTTAATATATCTACTCCAAATTCTCCCAATACTTCTATTGTGATTTCATCTGGCCCAGCTGATTTTCCTTTCTTCATACGTTTCATAGCGTCAGCGACTTCTTTCAGAATAGGTGGACCTTCTAAGTTACTATCTTCTGTTAATTCTTCCCTTTCTCCCTCATATAATTCTCTTATATACTCATTCCACCTCTTCATTATAGCATCTTCCTCTAATATTATCTTTCCTGTTTTTGATTTCAAACACCCCGTATTTATTCTTATTTTTCTTCCTGTAAGCTCACTGATTTGTCTGTGCATATTTTTTGTATCTTTAATGGAATTTAATTCAATTTTTTTTGCATTGCTCGTTTAACCAACTTTCTTTAGCCTTCCCACATTTATCTTTTATTTCTTTATTTATCTTAGCGTATTCTTGTTTGTCATTTTTACTCTGTTTTCTTTTGTCCATCAGTTTTAAGATATCTTCATTCAGTCATTTTTTCTTAGCTATTTTGCCTCTCTCCGGTAATACTTCTTTGCTAGTTTGATGAATGGAGTCCCTTAACATTTCCCATTGTTCATCAGTATTACAATGGGAAAATTTGCAATACGCCTGTTCAGAACCGTCAGTGGATTTCTTGAGCCACACAAATGTCTTTTCTCATTGATCATTATATTTCCGATTAATATCATAAGATGGTTTCCACTTTGGCATGATAATATGCTCAATAATAAGAAATACTTGCGACTTGAGATGAAGGTATAATGAATATGAAAACTGAACTTAAGGTGGCTGAGGAATGCGTGAGTGCGCATAGAACAGGACCAGGTAAAAATACAGTACGAAAACCATACGTGTTTAATAAAAAAAATTAACGGACACATTTTTTTTTGGGGGGGGGGGGGGGGGGGGGGTTAAAGAGAGAGAGAGAGGCACATGCCTTTACAAATATTTGAAAAGCCAAGAAAAAAAAAACCAAAACGCCAAACTGATTTTCTGACGCCAAACCTGTTTTTAAAATGCCAAAACTTCAAACTGATTTTCTGACGCCAAACCTGTTTTTAAAAGACCAGATTTATCAGATTTGGCGTTTAAAAGCCAATCTGGTCACCCTGCGCTAGACGCCAACATAGCACGATAACGGAAGTGATACCTTATCAGCGGTCAACACTCAACAGTAATTGCTCTCAATTGCTCACTGGATTTAGGAGACCTGGTGTTCCTTGCCAGTGAGAAGTCCTGATCGTTCGGGTCCCATCGATTGACGGACGTCGGTCGCGGCGATTGGGCAATCTTGAGCATAGCCTACGATGGGTAGCGTTGTGGTATTCTGTTGTGATAATTTGGTGTGTCCAGTGTGTGCCGCGTGGTTACACACCCGCTTCACACGCGTGATCCGGGACTGTTTCCGGATCCGGTCAGGGATATGCACTACTGACGAGCTCAAATGAGGGCGAAACTCGAGTATAGTGCTTCCATGTTGACGTGGATAGGCCTTAGGTTCATACCAGAATGCGATCGGCGTTGCCAGTAGTGGGTTGTGCTCAATATTTAAATTTCAAATCCCGAAACAACCACATAATCACTCAACAGTAATACCGAAACAATTATAACGTCGCCATACATTTACACTTGGCCATACATATACACTTGGCCATACATATACACTTCGCCATACATATACACTTGGCCATACATATACACTTCGCCATACATATACACTGGCGCGTGAGGGTTGCTTTGCTTGAAACGAATGGCCCAGTTCAACCCTCGACTATACCGAATTGGTTGTCTTCTTCTTCTTTGCGTTCATCCGGGGTGTTTTTTCAGATGTGATTGCGGTGTTGTCCAGTTAGACACCCTTGGGTGTCTACCTCTAGGTTTTTAGGTTTTCCTTTATGTAAATCCATGGATTCCAGACAATAGACTTTCTAGTTATACCAGTCTCAGGTTTTCCTTTATGTAAATCCATGGATTCCAGACAATAGACTTTCTAGTTATACCAGTCTCAGGTTTTCCTTTATGTAAATCCATGGATTCCAGACAATAGACTTTCTAGTTATACCAGTCTCAGGTTTTCTCAATGTGTGTCCTATCCAGTGTCAGAGTCTTTTCTTCACCTCTTGGTTCACTGGTGTTTGTCTAGTTCTCTCCATACTGGTGTTTGTCTAGTTCTCTCCATACTGGTGTTTGTCTAGTTCTCTCCTTGAGTTCCATACTGGTGTTTGTCTAGTTCTCTCCATGAGTTCCACACTGGTGTTTGTCTAGTTCTCTCCACACTGGTGTTTGTCTAGTTCTCTCCATGAGTTCCACACTGGTGTTTGTCTAGTTCTCTCCATGAGTTCCACACTGGTGTTTGTCTAGTTCTCTCCATGAGTTCCACACTGGTGTTTGTCTAGTTCTCTCCATGAGTTCCACACTGGTGTTTGTCTAGTTCTCTCCATGAGTTCCACACTGGTGTTTGTCTAGTTCTCTCCATGAGTTTCACACTGGTGTTTGTCTAGTTCTCTCCACGAGCTCCACACTGGTGTTTGTCTAGTTCTCTCCATGAGTTCCACACTGGTGTTTGTCTAGTTCTCTCCATGAGTTACACACTGGTGTTTGTCTAGTTCTCTCCATGAGTTCCACACTGGTGTTTGTCTAGTTCTCTCCAGGAGCTCCACACTGGTGTTTGTCTAGTTCTCTCCATGAGTTCCACACTGGTGTTTGTCTAGTTCTCTCCATGAGCTCCACACTGGTGTTTGTCTAGTTCTCTCCATGAGTTCCACACTGGTGTTTGTCTAGTTCTCTCCATGGGTTCCACACTGGTGTTTGTCTAGTTCTCTCCATGAGTTTCACACTGGTGTTTGTCTAGTTCTCTCCACGAGCTCCACACTGGTGTTTGTCTAGTTCTCTCCATGAGTTCCACACTGGTGTTTGTCTAGTTCTCTCCATGGGTTCCACACTGGTGTTTGTCTAGTTCTCTCCATGAGTTTCACACTGGTGTTTGTCTAGTTCTCTCCACGAGCTCCACACTGGTGTTTGTCTAGTTCTCTCCATGAGTTCCACACTGGTGTTTGTCTAGTTCTCTCCATGAGTTCCACACTGGTGTTTGTCTAGTTCTCTCCATGAGTTCCACACTGGTGTTTGTCTAGTTCTCTCCAGGAGCTCCACATTGGTGTTTGTCTAGTTCTCTCCATGAGTTCCACACTGGTGTTTGTCTAGTTCTCTCCATGAGCTCCACACTGGTGTTTGTCTAGTTCTCTCCATGGGTTACACACTGGTGTTTGTCTAGTTCTCTCCATGGGTTACACACTGGTGTTTGTCTAGTTCTCTCCATGAGTTCCACACTGGTGTTTGTCTAGTTCTCTCCATGAGTTCCACACTGGTGTTTGTCTAGTTCTCTCCATACTGGTGTTTGTCTAGTTCTCTCCATGAGCTCCACACTGGTGTTTGTCTAGTTCTCTCCATGAGCTCCACACTGGTGTTTGTCTAGTTCTCTCCATGAGTTCCACACTGGTGTTTGTCTAGTTCTCTCCATGAGTTCCACACTGGTGTTTGTCTAGTTCTCTCCATGAGTTCCACACTGGTGTTTGTCTAGTTCTCTCCATGAGTTCCAGACTGGTGTTTGTCTAGTTCTCTCCATGAGTTCCACATTGGTGATTCTGTCATTCCATTTGATTCCTTCTATTTTGTGCAGGCACCAGTTAGTGAATGTTTGTCACTTAATTGTAATAGTTTGCAATGTTCTCCATGTTTCTATCCCATACAGTAGTACTGGTATTTAATTGCTGCTACTTGGTTCCAGTAAACATTCTTTATTATTCTTAAATCTTTTCTATCAATGTTGATATCTTCCAACATCTATACAGATGGATCTGTTGTAAAGCAGCAGAGAAGTGCGTGGGCATTTACAGCCCGTTCAGCGGGCCGAACCGTTCAAGAATCTAGTGGTGCCCACTCTATGACCACGAGCAGCATGACGATGGAGGTGATGGCAGTTACACAGACTTTCATATGGCTGGAATCACAGCATTATACCAACGTGTGTGTACTAAGTGATTCAATGAGCATGATTCAGAAGGTCGAAGCTGGATCTGTACGTAGACAGTGGACTGAATCGCTGCGGAAGTCTGTTGTCCGTAAAGTCACCTTCATCTTCGTCCCGGGACATGCGGGAGTCGAGGGAAATGAACAAGCTGACAAACTGGCTGGCTCTGCACCCCCTGTAGATGGCCAGCCCATGGATCGTGCCGATGTTATTAACGTCCTTAAAGATATGGCGAGAACAGAGGACTTTGACGTCAGTGATTCAACATCGCTGTCCAGGACGAAAGACCTTGGAGTAAGAATCGGCACAGCCCGACGCGAGAGGTACATCGGGAAAACAAAGCGCCTCGTCAACCAACACAGAACTGGCACTATTAGCCACCGGACGCTGATGCATATGCTGGGGGGAGGATCTGAGCACCTATGGACATGTCTGGAGTGCAATGAAGATAACCCAACTGATAACTGAACTGAACTGAAGTACTAGTACCGATTTAACGTTAGAATTAAATATTCAAAGTTTTGTGCCAAGTTTAATTTCTGTTGACTTCCACAAATGTCCCAGTGTTATAAAATCTCCTCCAGCCTCCTGTATTCTAATTCTGACATCTGTATCTGTTCCACCCTCTGTGTCTATGCTGCCACTTACACAGGAGAATGATTCTATCTTAAAGTGAAATTTCATCAAGGGAGAACTGGTTTGATCAATTTATTCTCATTTTCTATTTTTCCCTTATGAATTTTTAAACCTAATTGTTGTGAACTCCGAAATTTGTGGCATACATAATTACGCGAGGGTGCAGTCACTTGTGAAGCAACCAGGACTGCAAGAGCTGTGAAGAACAAGCTGGACAGAAAAACCACTGCAGGAGATCCCCCTTCTTCTTCTTCTTCTTCTTCTTCTTCTTCTTCTTCTTCTTCTTCTTCTTCTTCTTCTTCTTCTTCTTCTTCTTCTTCTTCTTCTTCTTCTTCTTCTTTCGTTCGCTTGAAATATGTCTATAACTGCAGTGCTCTCTCTTGTATGAATTGAACTGTCTTTTTCAGTTCACACAGCGGTCCATAGAGTTTATCTTCCACTGTCGTCTCTCTAGGCCAGAAAATTTGCCTAGATATGTTATATTTTGGGCAGTCTTGGAGTATGTGCTCTGCTGTCTACGACGCCAATCCACATGTACACATGGCTGTTTCACCAATCTTGAATTTTGTTTACATGTGGTTGCGTAATCTATTGTGCCCTGTTCTGAGGCGCAGAATAATGACTTGTTATAGTCTATCATAACGTGGTAGTCGTCTTGAGCAGGTTTTGGTGGCTTTCTGACTGATTTGATCATTCTTTTCTTTTGGTGGTATGTTACAGGCACATCAGGCTGTTCTTCTTTGGCTCCTTCCTTAGCCAATTGATCAGCTCTGTCGTTCCCGGGTACTCCACAGTGGGATGGTATCCACTGTATGGTGACCTTATGCTGACTGCTAAGTTCAGAAAGTAGTGTCCTTAGTACTGGCAATTTCCCAGACAGGAGCGCCTCGAGTACTGATTTTGCATCTGTCAATAGCACCACAGGTTGTGTACCATTGCTGGTATTTAGTAATTTCTCTGTTGCTATCTTGATTGCCTCAATTTCAGCATCGTAGTTATGGCAGTACTTTCCTGTCGGTACTCTAGCTGTGTCCCTGGTATTATTTGGGTATTCTATGTACACTCCCGCTCCTCCATTTCGAACAGCATTTTGTGCTGACCCATCTGTGTAGACTCGGATCCAGAGGTCCTGTGGGTATTCTTCATCAAGGAAGCTGAGAGTGGCTGTTCTGCGCTGCACACTGTTCTGATCTTCCTTGTCAAATATTCCTCTCACTTTTGTCTGGATTTGTAATGATAGTCTAGTGCTCATCTTTCCATGGAGTTCGCTCTGGAATAGTTGTTAGGGGGATACCAACTGTGGGCAGATCGGTGGTTTCTCTGCAGAGTCGTTTGGCCTGGTGGATAAAACTACTTCTTTTCAACCGCCCCATAGCTAGGTTTTCAAATCTGTTCTTCATAGGGTGGCCTGGCAAGCTGAGGAACTTTTCTGCTTGTATTAGCGTTTTCGTATCTCTGCGCTCACTCAGTGCTTGTGTCCTCCCCATCTTCTCCATTTCCACTATAGGGGTTGATCTCATCCCTCCTGTGGTGACTCTAAGTGCTTGATTTTGCACCTTGTCCAGCTCTTGTAGTGTGGTTTTTGCTGCCGAACACCATGCAGTTGACCCGTATTCCAGGTGTGGTCGTATGCTCTGTTGATAAACTTTGCTAAGTATTTTCCCACTGGCTCCCCATGTGGTTCCACTTAGCTTTCTCAGGATGGCTATTTTCCTTCTGGCTTTTGCTACTGCTTTGTTGATGTGCTTTCTCCATGTCAGCCTGCCATCAAATGTTACTCCAAGGTATGTTGGTTCTTTATCTTCTCGTAGGGGTGTTCCATTTATCTGGATGGTCCCTGCCTTTTGTTTTGGAGAGAGGGTAAATAGGGTGGTGCTGCACTTGTCAGTGTTTATGCTGACACACCATCTATTTGCCCATGCAACAAATGTATCTACAGCTCTTTGTAGTAATCTGGTGGCCACTGATGCATGTTCATTTGTGCTCCATAGAACCAGGTCATCGGCATACATTGCGGCTTTAATTCCATGCGGTAGATTAGCAACGAGATCATTGATGAAGATTAGAAAGAGTGTGGGGGACAATACTCCGCCCTGGGGAACTCCGTGACGCAGTAGTACTTTCTTGCTCTTTAGTCCGTCTATCTGTACTCGGGCTCTTCTGTTGTGCAAGTATGCTTTCACCCATTTGTACATTCTTCCATTGACTTTGCAGTTTCTCAGTTTATTCATCAGACCTTCTTTCCAGGACTTTGTCAAAGGCTTTCTTCAAATCTATCCATGCCGCAAGCACCAGCTTCTTCTCTTGGAATGCATCCTCAATTTCTTGAGAGAGGTAGGTTGTCTGATCTTCCGTAGAGTAGCACTGCCTAAAGCCAGCCTGCTGTGGCACAAGGATGTTTTTACTTTCAATGTACCACTGCAGTCTGTGATTGATGATGCGCTCCAGTGTTTTGCAGAGACAGCTGGTGAGGCTAATTGGTCTGTAGCTAGAGGCAATGGAACTATCTTTCCCTGATTTTAGGAGGGGTATCATGATTGCTTCTCTCCAGGCTTGTGGAACACTGCCTAAGGTCCAACTGTTATTGAAGATCTGCAACAGCTTTGCTTTGGCCTCTGTTCCTAGGTTCCTGATCATTTCATTGGAGATACCATCAGCTCCTGGTGACTTTCTCATTTTCAGTTTTGATATGGCTAGCTCCAGTTCGCTGATTGTGATGGGTGCCTCCAGAACCTCATGTACTATTTCCTTCTGTCCTGTATGTTGCCGTTTCTCTTGAATCTCTTGTTGTTTCTCTGGACTGATTTTGATATTGTTATCTTGTGCGAATGAGTCCGCAAAATGGTCAGCTGCTTGCTTTCTTGTTAAGATGTTTCCATCTTTATGTAGTGCAATTTTTGAGTTTCTCCCTGTGCCCTCATCGTTAAGTTGTTTTATTAGCTTCCACAATTTCCTTGTGTCTCTTTCAAAGTTCAGAGACTCTGTTTTTTCCTGCCAGCTTTTCCGTCTAGCCTGCAGCTTGGCCCTTTGAAATTTGGCTTTTGCATGCTGGAATTTATTGTGGTGCTCTTGGCTGGGTGTGGCCTCTGCTTGCTTTCTACATACTTCCACATCATTATGCAACTGTTCCAGTTCACTACTCCAGTAGGGTTTATATTGTTTACGGGCTCCTCTTGGTACTGTTTCTCGCGCTGCCTGTAGTATGCATTTCCCAAACTCTTCAACTACTTTATTTATGTCTTTCTCAGTGTTCAGGTTTCTAACCAGTATGCTGGTGCGATGCTTGTACACTGCCCAGTCTGCTTTCTTGTAGTTCCACCTCGAGAGGGTGCTGCTTTCACTTACAAGCTCATTTTCTACAGTTAGAAAGACTGGTCGATGGTCACTGCCACCTAGTTGTTTCCCAACAATTCGTGTAATGTTCCACTCCAGGTCTGGTGAATGAAAAGCCAGGTCAGGTGTAGTTAGTAGAGTGCCATGATCTCGAGTAGAAAGTATGTGGGTCGGACGGCTTGTTAACCAAGATGAATCTATTCTCATCCTGCCAGTCTTCCAGTCTCTCTCCTCTCTGGTCCATGTGATCATAGCCCCAACTCTGCGAGTGGCTGTTGAAATCGCCGCACACAATCATTTTTTCTGTTAATGGTAGTGTGTCCAGTGCCTGTGGACGGTCACTTGGACAGTAGTAATTGATCAGATGTAGGTCTGTATAGCCTGTTTTAAGTTTAAGTGTCTGATACTCAGCCCCTTCCATATAGACTTCGATTTGGGAAGCAGTGATGTTATTTTTTACAAGGGTAAGTATCCCACCTTTTCGCCTGTCCTTTCGGTCAGATCGGTAACACTGGTAGCCTCTGATTTTGAAGGCTATATTTTCGTTGAGGTGAGTTTCTTGCAAGCAACATATGCTTACTTTTCTTTGTCCAGGATGTTTTCTAATTCTACTTTTTTGTTGCTGACCCCCTCCGCATTCCAGTGCATTATTTTAAGTCTTAGTTTAGTATGGCCAGCTGTTCTATTCTCATGTCCCCTGGCTCCACAGGACATCTGAGAAGGACCTCCAGTAGTTGGGGTTGGACCCTTTCGAGACATAGGGCCCGGCACTGCACCTGCCTGGGGGTCCAAAGCAGGGCGAGCACCATAACGTTTAGCAGCAGTCGACATATTCCATTTTGCGTAATTGCGTGGCATCCTGATTTCTGTGGTGCGCCTCCTGGCTGGTTGCCTCCGTCTTCAGCACCTTTCCTTTGCTAGAGCAGACTGTGGTCTCACTCGAGTTTAGATGTGTACACACGCACACACGTGTCTGCACATGCATGTATGTGTATACACATCTAGAGCACACTGGTTATTTTCCGGCGCCAGATACTCGCCGTCGCCCCTTCTCCTGTTAGTTAAAACAGTTCCGCCACGTGAAGGCCAGGAGTTGGACTTTTGCTGCAGAGGTTATGTATTCACGAGCCATTGGGGTATTTAAGCAATGTTGGGCGCTCACCCCAACACTGCGCACCGGCTACATACAGCAATTTGGAACCACCCCCTCCTGAAACGTCAAGCATTCTTTGACCACATTGTCAAAGAACATTTCGAGCCAAAATAGACCTTATCAGCCATCTTAGAACTCACAGCTCCATACTTTCAACCCCACTGGATGAAATGAATGGTCATTATCATTCTTGTTGGACAAACAACACACTGTTACTTTTTCGTTCATCCGAAGTCATGTAAGAGACAGGAGGGCAATGCCAGCAGCGATATCCAGATCACTGAGACGCTTTGTCAGATGAATCCATTGAATTCCATTTCTGGCAGTGCTTGTTGTTGAAACCATCATCCAGTTTATAGCTGGTAAGAATAGTAGAGGTGATAAAAGGCAACTTTATCTCACTTCTGTTCTTATTTTGAATGCCTCTGTTAGATATCCCCCATAAAGGATTTTACCCTTCGTGTCTCTTTATGTTTAGCACCAAATTTAATAAATGCTTTATGCTAATTATCTCGGAACAGTCATAACATCTGATGGCAGATGCCTTGAAGAGATTAGAACAAGAATCGCCATTGCGAAAGTAGCCTTTAGCAAGATGAAAAACATTCTGACCAATAAAATGATGTCAATTAAAACGAGAAAAAGAGTGTTGAGGGGATACATAGAGCCTGTTCTTTTGTATGGATGTGAAACTTGGACAATGTGCAGTCAAGCTGAAAAACATCTGATGGCTGCAGAAATGTGGTTTCTGAGGAAAATGCAAAGAATACCATGGACAGATAGAAAAACCAATGACCAAGTACTACAAGAGACAAATGAAAATCGTAGATTGATTAGAGAAATTAGACGTAGACAGTCAAAATGTTTTGGACATGTTATGAGAAGAAATGGACTGGAGAACTTAGTGACAGCTGGCAAGATCGAAGGGAACAGACCAAGAGGAAGACCGAGAGGAAAATACCTGGATGGCTTGGCCACATGGCATGGACGAGACAGGAACACTGAGCTGATCCACGACTCTGGTGATCGAGTGAAATGGCGAATCATGACCGCCCACGCTTTCCGGCATGGCACATGATTGATTGATTGATTTATGCTAATGTTTAGTCAGTACTACTTTATGAATCGTCAGCATCTGTGACTTAGGGGTAGTTGATAGTCTCACAATCCTGACATACCAGCTTGAAAGTCAATGATTACCAATAAACTACACACATGTTTCAACTGGTGCCTCTAAAGTATATGCCCTCTGTGAGCTTGAAGAAAATGATGCACCACAATCATCACATTTGTAAAGTATCTCATGTATGCATTCTTGTGTAGTGCTTTTACTTGACAGTACAAGTAAATGATTCATCACACTCATTACATTTGTAAGGTTTATGCCCTGTATGTAGTGGCCAATATGACACCATCTGCCTTTATTTCAAAGGACATTTCCCGGTAACCATTTTAGACTGAGTCTACCTGACGGCCCAGTTCAATGACAGCTGTAGACTGTTTGATAGGCAAACACTGCATTAGGTTTATCTCCTATTAATGTTCTCTCATGATATGCCAGATTGTCATATAAAATATACACCATAAACACATTTCCTTGCGCCTCTTCACAGGTAAGTGTTGGTCAAGTATGCAAGTATCACAATGTTTCCCATATGTTGTCTTTTGTGGTGTTTCAAATATCAGTGTTTCTGTTCTGTATGTGTTCTTTTATGGTGCTTAAGTTCACAATGTCTCCCTTCTGTATTTTGTTTTTGTTTTTTGGGTGGTGCTTCAAATATCACAACAATTCTCTTCTGTGTGTGTGTGTTCTTTTGTTGTGCTTCAGATTGAATCCTCTATTAAAAAGACATTACACTTGTAAAGCTTCTCTCTGTCTGGATGCTATAATTGTAAATGCCACTCTTTTGTCCTTGAAGAAGTTCTAGCACTCTGCAAATCAAATGAACAACAATGTCAGTCACATATTCATTTATTCTACTGACACATTCCTCAAACAACATAAATAAGAAGAATGACATAGAACACATTGCTAAATGTATTCTTGTAACAAGGCCACAACACCCTTTGTCACAAATATCTAACTACATGAGTATTCATCATCATGTGCATTCCTTTACTAGAGCAGACTGTGGTCTTACTCGAGTATAGATGTGTATGCATATACACACACACGCGCGCGTCTGCGCATATATATATGTGAATATGCACCTAGAGCACGTGCATACACATCTACAGCATTTGTGTTATCTTTACGGCGCTAGAGACACATTGCCGCCCCTTCTCTTGTTAGTTAAAACAGTTCTGCCACATGAAGGCCAGGAGTTGGACTTTTGCTGCCAGAGGTTGTGAATGCATGAGCCACGGGGTATTTTGCAAGGTTGGACACTCACCCCAACTCTGTGCCCCTGACTACATAACAGCAGTTTGGAATTCTCAAAGTCAGTGATAAGGCAGCAGATCACTTGGCACTCATGCTCACAATGGTACGAGTGTCAGCCAATCAGAATACAATGGTACGAGTGTCAGCCAATCAGAATACAATGGTACGAGTGTCAGCCAATCAGAATACAATGGTACGAGTGTCAGCCAATCAGAATACAATGGCACACTGCTGAACATAAAATTGCCTAGAAGATCACAAACAGCCAATAAATGTTGGGGTTGACTGGGATGTGTTGTAAAGGACATGCAACTAACTTTGTGGATCAAACACACGGAGGATAACTAACAAAATTACTAATAAACTACAAACATGTATTAACTGGAGCCTAGGCAGAATAGGAATAAAGTGGTATGACAGAATGACTGATACAGGAAGGTTCCGCTATAGGTCACTTTGGTTTATGTAATTTCGCTACAAAATCGTCACAATGGGACATAACTTCACTTTACGTCGCTACGTTCTGCCATAACATTGTCACCTGTGTTGCTATGCTGCATTAACATCAGCATTTTTCCAGGATTGTATTGTGTCATCACCCATAATTATGAGTTAAATGCGCACAGTAAGTGCTGATAATGTGTCTGGTTATAAGAGAACCAGGAAAAGTGTTACTCTTGATGTGAAGTTAGATGTGTTACGTCGTTTTGAGGCTGGCGATCAGATATCAGTAAAGTCCATGGTTTGCCTCCAACCACGGTAAGAACAATTCATACAGGTGCTTACAAAATTAAAGAGGGTTCTACGAGGGTAAGTTAATAAAGAAGTCAAAGATGGCTGTAGAAAAATAACTACACATGATAACAACTTGAAACCAGTTTATTTTTATAAATACATTGTCCCTTTATTTCTCAACATAATTTCCACCAACATTGATGCACTTATCCCATCGTTTTATCAGTCCTACCAAACCGGCTGCATAGAACTGCGTGCTTTGTTTTCATTTACCAGCCATCCCACAGAACTGTGTGACTTACTTATTAACTCTTAACTCTAGTAACTTTTCTACCTAGCTATGCACCGCTTTACGGGACAAACATTTGTCAGCATAAACACTGACAACCCACCTTGGCGGGAGACATTTCGCGAATGACGCCGAAGTTGACTGTGGAAGTGAAAACGTGGTTTAGAAAACAGGACGCAGTTCTATGTAGCTGGTTTGGGATTTCTGATAAAACGATGGGATAAGTGCATCAATGTTGGAAATTATGTTGAGAAATAAAGGGACAATGTATGTATAAAATAAACTGGTTTAAAGTTTTCATCGTGTCAAAGTGCGGGATATGAATAAGTAGGACTAAAGATAGAAGTAAGGTAAGGACAGAGACAGGACGTAGATAAGGACCTTTAGAAGAGAACAGATAGAGAGGGACAGGACAAGGAGGTATAACTTAAAGCAGTTATAAGACAGGACATAGATTAGGACGCAGACGTGTCATAGCTAGGACACAACAGGGACCCACCACCAGGATAGGACGGGACATTAGCCAAGGGAAACTACCCGTAAACAGTAGTACGACCCCAGGTTAGCGAGTACTGGATGATTGGACTACGTGACGGTTTACGCAGCACGCAGCGCTGCTGACCGCACGAGGACTTTAGGACCAGCCAGCCAAGTGAACCTGTAAACTTACTCAGACCGGACTGGACAGTCAGAGCGACCAGACGTGTGCGACGTTCCTAGCCAATGTGTAGTTTAGAAAGGACGCAGTTAGACATAGCTAGTGCGAAGAATGTATTTGAGTTATGAGTGCGATTAATGTATGCTCGAGAAGCGAGCAGTGAATAATTGTGTGGGCATTATTGCCGATAGCAAATGTATGAGCTGAATCGCATAGAATAAATATTGATTCGTTTTGCCATTTGTACAATCGTGTTAGTGATCGTGAGGTATGAATGAAGTGGCCAACATGCCTATATAGAATCCAGGTTGTTGACATTTAGATATTTTTATACAGCCATTTGTGACTTACTTATTAACTTACCCGCGTAAAAACGTAACCCCTTTGCTTCCAAGGTCACTCGTACCAGATGTATTCTTATGGAGAATATGGAAGCACTATTGGCCGTCTGGATTGAAGACCTAAACCAACGGAATCTGCCTGTGAGCAAGATGGCTATCCTAGAGAAAACAAAGTCTCTCTATGAAGGTCTAGCTAAGAAAGCGGCTGAGAGCAGTACTAGTAGTGCTGATGATAGTTTTGGAGCGAGTTTAATGCCTCTACTTCCGAATAACTCTACCACCTCCATTTAGCCAATGAATATCAACAACCATCAAAATAAACATTACATAATACACTGTATTTCATTTAATTCTGTGGGAAATAGTGTTTCGCTAAATGTCATTTCACTTAAAGTCGCGTTTTTCAAGAATGTAACCCCGACGTTAACCGGGGCCTTCCAGTATGGAGCTCATGGAGAGACCTTAACTAATTCTAGTCAATCAAGAGGTGAGAAAAAGACAGACACTGAGTTGGACACATAAATAACATCTGATAATGGTATCATAAAAGTTCCTTGTCTATAACCAACAGGACCAATGATGAAATAGTTAAAAAGTTAATTGTATATTCTTTACAGACTGTCACAGTCAATCCCAGCATTTTTGGCTGTTTGTGATCTGTTGGCAATTTTACATTCAGTAGTTTGCTATGACTTTATAAATGTCCAGCACTCATACCATTTTATAAAATAACAAAACAAGGCGGTCTGCTGTCAAATCACCAACAGCTGTATATTGAAAGTGGTATGCGGGATTACGAACTGCGTCCGCAACCCCTTCGCCACAGAACCAGAAATAGAGGGATGCCTAAATACACAAGCAGAAGAGAATTAGAGACAGAGACAAACAACATGGGGAGGACATGGAGGGAGCTGAACAAGATAGCAAAGGTTGGGATGGCTTGATGCAAGTTGGTTACGGGTTTGATCTCTAATAAGGGATAAGGTGCATAAGAAGATGAGATGATAAAATACAGCTTCACATTTGTAAAACGTCTCTTCTGTATGTATTCTCTTATAGATGGATCTCATGTGGTGCATCAAATGACCAGCGTAGTAAAATATGCAACACAATCATCACTTCTATCTTTCCAGTATGTGGCCTATTGCTCACTTCAGATAATGAAAATGAGTAAAAGGACAGTCATCACATTTGTAAGGTGTCTATCCTGTATGCGTTTTCTTATACTATTTATGATTTCCAGCTTTAGAAAACAAATGTCAATAACCATCACATTTGTAAGTTTTCTCTCCTTTATGTGTTCCCAAGCGGTACACTAAATGGAACGTGTGAGTTAAAGATGCACCACAATCATCAAATACGTAAGGTTTCTCTCCTGTATGTGGTCTCTTGTGGCGCTTTAGATTGCCAGAAAAAGAAAAAGTTGCACAACAATCATCACATTTGTAAGGTTTCTCTCCTGTATGTGTTCTCTTGTGGTTAATCAAAATAGAAGCTCGAGTAAAAGTTGCCCCACAATCATCACATGTATAAGGTTTCTCTCCTGTATGTATCCTTTTGTGGCATTTCAGGTTGCTGAGGTCAGCAAAACAAGCACTACGATCATCACATTTGTAAGGTTTCTCTCCAGTATGTGTTCTCTTGTGGTTGATCAAATAAGAAGCTCGAGTAAAAGTAGCACCGCAATCATCACATTTGTAAGGTTTCTCTCCTGTATGTGCTAGTTTGTGGCATTTCAGGTTGCTACTGTCAGTAAAACAAGCGCTACAATCATCACACTTGTAAGGTTTCTCTCCTGTATGTGTTCTCTTGTGGAGCTTCAGACTGAAAGCTACATTAAAAGACGCACCACAATAATCACATTCGTAAGGTTTCTCTCCTGTATGTGTTCTCTTGTGGTTAATCAAACTAGTGTCTTGAGTAAAAGTTGCACCACAATCATCACATTCATAAGGTTTCTCTCCTGTATGTGTCATTTTGTGGCATTTCAGGTGGCTACGTTTAGCAAAACAAGCACTATAATCATCACATTTGTAAGGTTTCTCTCCTATATGTATTCTCAAGTGGTATACTAAATGGCCAGTGTGAGTAAAAGACGCACCACAATCATCACATTTGTAAGGGTTCTGTCCTATATGTGTTCTCTTGTGGTTAATCAAACTAGTAGCTTGAGTAAAAGTTGCACCACAATCTTCACTGAATTTGTTCTTATCTTTCTGTTTAAATATATATCTTCACCAGCATATGGATCACAAACTTTAGACATGTAAGTTGTGGCTTCCTGTTTTATTCTTTGATCAGTACAACTGGTAAGACTATCATGATAATCAAGAGACTCCTCATAGATCTGTGTACATTTCACTGGTGTTTCTACAGTTTGTAATTCACCAGTCTCATTAGCCACACAATTTAGTTTAGTGTTAATTTCATTGGTAGATGACACACTCTCTGATATTTGATCACATTTCTCATATTTTACGGATGTTCTATAACTATTCTCAATCTCACTATCACCAAGTGATATTTGTTCATGGTGAGTGAGAGTTATTTTACTTTCAGGCACTCTTGATCCTGTTTCTGTGTGTCTTTCAGCCATGTCTTCAAGGCTGCAGCAACCTTCCATGCTTTTGAATCTGTCATGAGTTGTGTAATCATAGAACACATCTGGAAGTTCTTGTTTCACAAACTCCAATTTAATGTTATCAGATGCCATCTTCTCTATTTGTAGCTGCACTTATGTGAAATAGGAAATCACAACTCTGCCAACAGTGGTGTATTTCTGAAACACACAAACAGTGAACATTTAGTTAAACAATAAAGTAGCTGGCAACATATTATAATAAACTGTTTGAACTTCTATGAAATTAACAGTTAATGTAAATGTACTATAGCACCCGATAAGTCACTGCGGGATCTTCTATGAAATTAACGTTTGATACATAATCATCATCAAGTGCCCTGCCAGTTGTCATAGGCGTTTATGGCTCTCCAGGGATTTTGGTGTTCTGGATCAACTCAGCTGATGATATTCCTCCATGCCACCATCTCAGTCCATCCAGCATAATTTCTCTTGGTCTGCCTCTCTTCCCCTCAATCTTTCCAGTTGTCATGATGTTCTCCAATGTATCTCTTCTCAACATTTTATAGTTGTAGAAAATTCCAGGCACCTGCACATTTTTGCCTGGCGCCCAATTTGCAAATTCAGTTCTAGAAATATTGTTTTCAAAAGTATTTTGTGTCCCCTATTAGTCAGGTTTATTACCCGTTTTTAAAATGAGTACCATATATATTTTTGCTGTTTATGTGTTTTCCGTTCCCGTGTATCGTGAAATCAGAATAATAAACATGCATTACACATGTTTGCACCATTGTGAGCCTACTTGTGATTTTTGCAGCGATATGTTACTGTAACATTAACAGTATAGGTCCTGTAACTGAGACAACAAAAGTGGAAGAAGATGATGATGATCTACAATGTTAGATTTTATTTATGGTATTGATTATAATAATTTTGTTTACGCTGATAATTATTATCTTGAAAATTACATACTACAAATGGTGCTCAGATTGGCTAGCTTTGCCTTCATTTTTATCTCCATTGCTTCATAGTACACATTCCATTTTTGTCCCACATATTCTTGAACAGTTTGCCAAAGGCCACACTGGCATTGGAGATTCCTGATGACGAAGTAAATGCAAGAATCTCCAAGGCCAACGCAGCCTGTGGCAGACTGGACAAGAATGTATGGGGACAGAAATGGAATAATAAGTCTGCAAACAAAGCTGAAAGTCTACAAAGCAGTTGCATTATCCACACTGCTATATGCTTGTAGAACCTGGACAGTTTACCAGCGACATGCTAGAAAATAAAACAACTTCCATACAGTCTGCCTTAGGAAGCTACTGAAGATTAAGCGGCAAGACAAGATCCCAGACACTGAGGTCCAAGAATGAGCGTCCATGCCCAGTATCCACAGTCTACTAATAAAGAATCAGATTCATTGGGCTGGTCACTTGACTCGCATGCAAGATCACAGGCTCCCTAAACAAAGTCATGAATGAATCACTGAAAAACGAGAAGTAGGTTGAGAGCTTTACCAAAGCACAACTACAAAAAACAATGAACGTTGCGGCCAAAGCCTTCGTCAGCACAGAACAAACAAACAAAAATCGATTAAACTAATACACGATCGACACTACATGAATGTCTAAATATCAACTCATCTGTGTCCGAGCTTGAGACGACTATCCATGGCTGGAATGGAACGGATGTTGTGTTAAAGGGGTCAACTGCCTAAAGGTCAGTACAGCCAGAAACTCGGTGATTGGTTAATTCAACCGGTGAGGGAACCCGCGCTAGGGGGATCAGGGTGCGCCCAGGAGAGCGAATGGAAAAATATGGATGTGTAACTCTGAGGCGATGTAACGGATGCAGTACGCAATTCAGCCAAGTTCGAAACGCTGCTGTGGGCAATATGGATGCAGGCCAGCAAGCGTTTGCTATCAAAAGGTAGCACAAGTGACGGTAGTTCAGAACGCAATGAGAAACGACCCCATGCAAACCAACCAAGAAGTCACAGAAAGCAGAGATAATGCTGGTGGTGACTCCCACGCCCTGCGAAGGACTTACAACTGGCTATGAAGTTGACTATAAGATAGCGGAGATGGAGGGGGGGGGGGGTTGTGGATAAGGGGCGTAGGGGATTTAAATAAAACTGTGTTGGACATTGAGGCCGTGAGGGTAAAGTGAACCCAACTGGAAGATAAGACGGTTTTCCAATGTCTTACGATCGCGTTCGTGAGATGTGCACGATTTTATCACCGTAACACGTATGTCGGCAACCCCACAGTGGTCGGAACTGTTGAAGTGTAGGGGTACCGGTTTCTTGGCACCACTGTCGATATCGGATAAATGTTGTCTAAATCTGTCCGCAAGACGAAGGCCCGTCTCTCCAAGATACCTCATGTCGCAACGTGTGTAGATGATCGCATAGATGACGTTGCGACTCGTACATGAGAAACCCTCCCGGATGTGGAAAGTCATTAACAAAGTCATTCGGCAAGCTGCGTTGTAGTAAACTCTCCCAAGGCGGTCAGATGAAATGCTTTAAAGACACTCTGAAGATCTCATTTAAAGCTTTTGGAATTCATCAGACTTGGCAGACTGCTACTAAAGACTAAAATTCATGGCATACATCAATACACATGGGTGTAGTCACTTGTGGAGCAAACAGGACTACAAGAGATGTGAAAAAAAGACTGGACAGAAAAACCACTGCAGGAGATCGTCCTCCTGGTACATCAAGCATTCTTTGTCCACATTGTCAAAGAGCATTTCGAGCCAAAATAGGCATTATCAGCCATCTTAGAACTTACGGCTCCATACTTTCACCCCACTGGATGAAATGAATGGTCATCATCATTCTTGATGGACAAACAACAAAACATTTGATGTAGCGCCAGTGCTGGTACTGACGGAGTTACACTGAAGATAGTGTTTCTAAATTCTCTCACTGCCGCCAGTGAAAATTTCAGCAATCGTGGCTGGAACCACTACCATGTTACAATATGTAGGAGGAATTGTGCACTGAGCAGGAGGTTTCCCAACACTGCATACAATAATTCAAAAGTTGTGTTTGGATGTTAGGGACCATTTAAATTGGAAACTTAATATTCATGGTAAATCCTACATGTACTTCATGTGTCAGGAGGCTAAAAGTAAAATGAAGTATCCTGTATGTGCTCCTTTAGCAAAGTGTGGAAATAAACAATGAATGCTTATATGCTATAACATATGAATGTCATTTCATTGCATTATGCTGTACTGCCAACACTGACAAGGTCCCAGGTCAACCCAGCCTAAAGCAGACACAAGGTCCTAGGTCAACCCAGCCTATAGCAGACACAAGGTCCCAGGTCAACCCAACCTAAAGCAAACACAAGGTGCCAGGACAACGCAGCCTAAAGCAGACACAAGGTGCCAGGCCAACCCAGCAGCCCAAATCAGACACAAGGTCCCAGGTCAACCTAGCCTAAAGATGACAAAAGGTCCCAGGTCAACCCAGTCTAAAGCAGACACAAGGTCCCAGGTTAACCCAGCCTAAAGCAGACAGTCCCAGTCAGCCCAGCCTAAAGCAGACACAAGGTCCCAGGACAACTCAGCCTAAAGCAGACACAGCGTCATGTCTGGGAAGTAAAGGAGGCTGTGGCGATGTTGAGCAGGTCACCCACCAAGTGCTGATTGGTCAAACCAAATATGGAAATAGCACCATATACCTGACATGTTGCATGGTGTGACCAGGATTCTGTACCTGTTTATATCAAGTCACATCTGAGGAGCTGATGATGATGAACAACATTTACAACAGTCATGGGCTGGAGTCTCATTCTCTTGTCTCAAAGACACTGTTGTGAAACAATCTATGTGGTTGTGTTAAAGGGAATGTATCTTTCTACATTTACGTCTACAAAGTTTAATGAAAAGAAGTTTGATGAAAGGAAAGAGATATACAAGAACACATGTCAATCAGTCATTAAACATGAACAAAAAACAACATATTTGGCTAGAAAACTAAAATATTGCAACTTTACAATCTACACATTTAAACCAACGACACACAAAGCATTTCAACTTCAGCAAATGGCACACCACAATCACCATATTTATAAGCTTTCTTTCTCTTTTGTAAACATTCATTTGACAGTCTGCATGGCCATGGGTCTTAATGTAAACATTCTATTGGCTGCCTGCATGGCCATGGGTCTTAATGTAAACATTCTATTGGCTGCCTGCATGGCCATGGGTCTTAATGTAAACATTCTATTGGCTGCCTGCATGGCTGTGGGGTTTAATGTAAACATTCTATTGGCTGCCTGCATGGCTGTGGGGTTTAATGTAAACATTCTATTGGCTGCCTGCATGGCTGTGGGGTTTAATGTAAACATTCTATTGGCTGCCTGCATGGCTGTGGGGTTTAATGTAAACATTCTATTGGCTGCCTGCATGGCTGTGGGGCTTAATGTAAACATTCCATTGGCAGTGTGCATGGCCTTGACATTAATGTGCTTGCACTTGCAATGAGTTGCTGGTGGGTTTGGGGTATCAAGCCCTGCACTGGTCAGTTGGACTTCAACACTGACTTTCTGTTCACAAAACAATGGCAAACTACTGAACGTAAACTTGCCGAGGAAATCCAGCTGGGCTTGTGGTTGATCACAACATCCTGCCAAGGACATGCAACCAACAACAAAAATACATTCCATTGTGGCACTTCAAACCGCCATCTTGACTAGAGGTCTTTTGTTTCATTCGGTGAAACACACAAATTATGTATTTATAATTGTGATATCTATAAAGACTAGGAGCAATTGAATGCAATGATTTTCGTATGATTAAACTCATAAATCATGTCACTAAGCTTCTACTCAGAATTATAATGAGAAGAACAAGAAAGAAAATAAACATGAAAATTGGTGAAGTACAGTATGGCTTTGTTGAAGGAAAGGGCACAAACAATGCAATTTATACATTACAGACACTATTAGAAAGATCAATAGAGACACAAAAATACATAACATGTGTGCTTCATAAATATATACTAAAGCATTTTATAAAGTAAAACATGATGAAATGATTAAAATGTTGGAAGATATTAACATTGAAGAGAAAGATCTCAGAATAATTATTTACTGGAACCAAGTAGAAGCAATTAAAATGGGAAATACAGAAGGAAATTATGAAGGCTGGAAGTACGACAGGGATTATTTTGTCACCGGATCTCTTCTCCCTCTATAGCGAAGAGAAGCCAGGAACAATATTCAGAGGTTATAATATAAACAATATAAGCTATGCAGATGACAGAGTACTGATGGCCAATAATGCAAAAGATCTACAACAATTGTTGGACATTGTAGTAACAGAGAGTGCAAAGAAAGGACTCACCTTGAATATCAAGAAAACAGTAATAATAGTGATATCAAAGAAAAAGGTGACACCCAAATGTGAAATAGAGACAGATGGGAAAATTCTTCACCAAGTAAATTGTTGTAAAAACCCAGGGGCATTTATAACAATGATGGATGATGCACAATAGAGATTAAGAGCAGATTAGGGCAAGCAAAGGCTGCATTAAGAAAAAATGAAGACTATCTTATGCAATAAGTCAATATCATTGAATGTAAGAGAGTGCTGAAATGCTATATAGAACCTGTTTTTCTGTATGGCTGTGAATCATGGAATGTTAATAAGCAAATTAGGAAGAGATTGGAAGCAACAAAGATGTGGTTCCCGAGATGAATGTTGCGAATTCCTTGGACTGACAAAGTAACTAACAACAATTGCCTGAAAGAGGCTAATGAAACTAGAACACTACATACAAGAAGAAGAAAGAGGCAAACAACTTTTTGGTCATGTGATGAGAAGAGAGGCATTGGAGAACATTGTGACAAGTGGAAAGATCGAGGGGAAGAGAGGCAGAGGCAGACCAAGAGAAATGATGCTGGATGGATTGAGAAGTTAGCATGGATGAATATCATCAGCAGAGTTGATCCAGAAAACCAAAGACCGAGATCTGTGGAGAGTCATGAACGCCTACACCAGCCGGCATGGCACTTGATGATGATGATGAATTCTGATATTTCAGCTTTCTAGACATTTAACAAAAAAAAAACATACTGATAATAACTTTGGTGTAAATTTTCACTTCTGTGTGTCTTTCCTTCTATCAAACTGCCTAGTGTTAATGTGCTCATCCATGTTTCCTGATCAGACTGGCAAGAATAACCCCTTGTTTCCACACATTTAGCCATTAAGCTTGTGTTCTGTGTGCTGACCTGTCCCCAGGATGAAGCTCATTATCCTCTCTGGCAGCTCAAGAGCCTGTATCAAAGATTAAAATGCTTTGTCTATGTCTGGCAAAAAGAATTCAGACATTTAGGGATCTGAGCTTGATGTCTATACTGACAATGTTCTGTTTAAAAGACAATGAGATGGGTCTACAATGGATATGTGTAGTCCATACACACTATTTATAGTAGTGATGGACTGAATTTAGCGCGTGGATTAGCTTTCCATATTAACAGTGTCCCTGACCAACAGGCGAACCCATTCCGACTTAGAGGTACTTGTAATTTACTCCCCCAAGTCAAGGATGACAGGGCAACATTTTAGTCCAGCTGTCCGGTGTAGGGGTTGAACCACTAACCTCGGAATCAGCACATCGGATGTTTTAGAATACCCGTTCTTACCCATTCGACCATGCTGACCTGCAATTCAGACATTATTATCATCATCATTTAGCTGGTGCTTTGCAGAAATCGCTTTAATTACATTCCAGAAAACACAATGTCTCAATCTGTTGCCAGTTCTCCTGCCTCATGCATTTTCAAACTCAAGATGTCTGTCATGTCCTGTGCCCATCTTCGTTCTGGCCAACCCCACATTTTTTCAGGACTAAATAACTATTTTTTTGTTGCGTATTGTCACGAGCGCCCTGAGTTAACCCAGATAATAATACCGACGTTTGCGTGGCGTATATTTTCTGGGCCACAACAGTCGTACTAACAGAGTAAACACAGCTGTACAGGTTACATCGTGTCAGCCCATAAACACATTTGGTGGTGAGTGAGTAGGAATGGATACACAGAGTTGGCAGTTCATTAACAAGTAGAATCACATATATTGTCAGCTTAGGAGATGGAATGGTTCCGTTTGTCATCTATACTGCCGGACATCAGACGGAAATGGCTGCTGGGATTGTCACCACGGAACAGAAGAGTGACAAGTTTGTCAACATTTGAATGCAGATGGAAGCCGTGAGATCACAGGGGCAGATGTAAAACGGAAGTACCTAGTACGGAAAACAGTGCATCTGTCAATTCTTGGTTTCCGGAACATCAAGATGATTGGCAGCTTGGTATCGAAACTCTTTGTTGGGAGTTTACAGAACTAGCTGGCTTGTTTTGAGAATCTAGGCAATTACTGACAACTTTGACAGGATTTAAGCCAGGAAAATAGTTCTTGACAGGGGATGATTTGCCACTGTGCCACCTGTGTGGGGGAGTAAAGGATAACGTCACGTGGACAACTTTGGTAGTTTGCCATATAAACTCGAGTTGAGATCAACTAGGGTGGACTTGAATAATGCTCTAGACAGAGTGCAGGGCACTGCAGTGCCAGTGGAAATAATATCTACCGTGTGTTAATTAGTGACTTAATTTTACACGTGCCTATATGGCAGATGTAGATATGATTTATAGGACTGCAGTAGTGCCATTTAAGGTATAACTTATTATATTATATTCGTTATAATTACTATAGACTGTGGCCTTGTTAAACTATAGTGTGATGATTAGCACTGTTAGTGGAAACTAGCTAGAGTAGTGACGTGATACTTGGCTCTGTTAGCTAGAATAGATTAGTGAAGTGTTGATAAGCTTTACTAGTTGAGTAATGAGGGGGAATTGGGATCTTCCCGTAGGTGTCCCTGGTGGGCGGGGTTCCGCATTCTGTTTGCTGATATTTTTTCTTTGTCATAGCCTGATTCGACTCTAGGTGGGTAGCTAATCTGCTCTGTGACTAAGTCTAGTTAGCTAAAGATCAGTAAGCAAGGTGATAGGCTTACACTCAGCCAAAAGGATCAGTGACTAGTACTATCACCAGATGTGTTGTTTCTATCCTAGGTTCCCTACCAGATCCAAGGAAACTCAACAAGTTTAAAAAAACCCCATTCTGAAGAACACCAGTTCAAGAGTCAATAAAGTTGCATACAGAAACGTAACTTACGCTAGAAGGAAATTGATTCACCAAAGAGAGTGATGCGTACTGATGCACCACATAGCATCAGACAGTAGTAACTAAATGAGAACAGTCTAATAGTTACCTAGTGTTATATAATCTC